>CAVNYN010205308.1:0-22489 GCA_963692815.1 Nyctanthes arbor-tristis | reverse complement strand
TTCCTTATGACCTGTTTTGCGAGATGGAAATGCGGTGGCCGATTGTTTAGCTGCTATAAGTCATAAGGAACAAAGGCAAGGCTTGATCGATGATGTTGGAGAACGTAAGATTTAGGAATGGCAATGGGACGGGTTCAGAGCGGATATGCCTTCCCCGCCCCCGCCTCCTGCCCCTCCCTGCCCTAATACCCGCTTGAAGCAGGTCAGGCGGGATCAATTCGAGTCGGGATCAAAAAATCCCCAAAACCCGCCCCCCCTTTTTTGTGCTAGAAAAGATAGCACATTCTGCAAATTCACATATTCAAGAATGCAAAAATTTTCAATTTTCAATATTAAATCCTAAAATTCATATATAATAAGAACTTATTGACGAGAGAAGTTTTTGTATTTATTTTATATATTTAAAATTTTGATATAATAAGAACTTATTAAAATATGTGAAAGGTTGTCTATAAAAAATGAGTAATTGGTGTAGCGATTAGAGTCTTGGCATTTAGTACAAGAATTTAGGTACGATTCTTCTCTTGTTTAATTTTTTTAAACTAAAAGAAAAGGACATGTTATTAGGGCGGGCCGGGTCGGGTTGGTACCGGGTTTCGGGGTTTCGGGTGCATATACCAAAACAAATCTCGTTAAGACAGATTTCGCCCCTGTCAACTAAAAGTGTACACGGAATTATAGACGTCCAAAACAAATATCCTTAAAATAGTGCCTGCGTTAACTAAAGTGCACATTGGATTATAGACGTCTATCCCGCAAGGTACGACACTTTTTCCAAAGTCGATATTGCACTCTTCCGATCTCTTTGACAGTCGAATCAATATCTGATTATACTTTTCAATAGACAAAGAGAAAATAGAAGAATCAATGTCCATAATTGATTTGATGTGAGGAAATCGAATCATGGGGTACCTATATATAGATGCTGGAAAGATAAATCCTCAAAAGACACGACTCTTATAAAGGATACAACTGTTAAAATAATGCCCTGTACACGACTCTTATAAAGGATACAACTGTTAAAATGAATCATATCTAAAAGTCACGATCTTTTGCTCAAGAAGACACGACTATTTGTCCACAAATTTTCTAGAACATTCTAGGATATTCCAATCTCTAATTCCAACATTTTCACCGGTTAAGTGGTTCACCTCATTCCTCGAAAATTAGTTTAGAAAAATTAATTAAAACACGATTATCTATAACGAACTAGAATAAAATCGGAATTCAAAATCCAATAACAAATTAATAATTTTGCTAAAACAATTTTCAAAATGGTCAACATTGACTTTGTAATCATATATGCTAGTCTCATTCTGGAGACACCCAACTTATATAGTGCATTCTTCACTGTCCATTTTGATCACATGATAAGGACTCACACGCGGATTCTCTCTTTACAAAAAATCCATATGTGGGTGTAGTGTGAAAAAAGGGTGGATATTGGGGGGCTCTTGAATCATACACCTAGTATTATTAGTTTTGTGGCACATATATACTTTAGCTCAAGATTCGCTTGTAAAATACTTTTCTTTCCTTCCATTAACTAGATTATCACCCGTGCGTTGCACGGGAAGATGCCAAATTAAATTATATCTAATATTAGTACGAAATGTTAGGTAATGTATGATTGGCCACATTTAACTACAATGTTTTGATTATCTTGTTGTTAACTAATAATTATGATGCTTACTCGATATAGAATGCTATTAAGTGACCTTAGTATGAGTTGAAAAAAACCTACCAATCTCAATACCTACAGGTACCCGATCCAATTAAGACGAGGAATTAATGTTAAGATAATTTTTACTCGTACTCGGCCTGTTTAACTGTTTTTTGATAAAAATAAAAATATTTACTAAAAATTATAATGGTTTGAAAAGTAAAAAGATGATAGAACTTATCAAGAAAACTTAATAATTTCAATTACAATTTTAGTGTTTATAATACTATTCATTAAATAGAAATTGAAAATAAAAAGATATAAATATACTTAAATTAGCCAATAAATAGATAATATGAATTACCCATACTAGCATGTTCTCGACCCATCCCCACCGATCCTGACATGATCCATTGCCATTCTTATACCTCAGGAAATTAAATATTTTATTTTTCTCTATGACTATACTGTGATGGAAATTTTGTAAACTATGAAACATTAGTTAAACCATATTTATTATATATCTAAAGGAAGTAATGTAATAAAGACTCGATAAAAAGCATATAAACAAATTATTAAAAATTAATGCATTAGCTAAAAAGGAAATATTCTAATATAAATTACGAAATACTTTATAGATAAGATATATATATATTAAAAATTTTTGAATTAAAAATCATAAAACTTTGAGTATAAATTAATTCAGTAAAATATTTAAGAAGATAAAATACATCAGTATAGAAATTTCAAATTTGGGAGATCTCGGCCATCGATTAGCAAAGATAATAAATAAGAAAGGATTTGTAAAATCTTTGAGAAAGATTCTTGAAGATAATAATAGAATAATAGTTAAGGATCACAATCCCTAAATAATTGAAAAAATAGGGAAATATAAATATATAATTTACCGTATAATTTACTTAATGTTAGAAAAAATCTAAAATGATCTTACTTAAGACAGTTTTGACTGAAAAAATGTGGTAAAAGGTACCGCAGACTTCATTCCTTTTATATAAATATAAATATATATATATATATAGATTAACGTAGAAAAAATACGAATATAAGAGTTTTCTTAACAGAAATTGATTTGAGCGGACTGCTGCACGTGTCAAGTGCCTGCTGTTTCTGCTGCATTATCAGTGGCGTAGCTAGGTTTTTAGTTGAGTGCGGTCGAAAACCTTTTTGAAAAACAATGCAAATTTCCTTTGCCTATAGTACTACTGTACTAATTGTTTACAAACCTAAGGAACTATTGAAAAGGCAAGTGCATAATTCCAATTGGATTTTCCCTGTTAAACCACATTCAAAAAATAGGACCGATAGCTTCATTCATAAGGTACAAATTATATTCATTTTATTTTGTTCTTGAAATTCCAAGAACGAAATATGAAAGTTTAGTTCCTCGACCATCAAACAAAAATTTCTATGCTTTTCTAGTTTTATTTTGAAATAGAGAGAATTTTCTATCATCTGCTAATCCCATAAAGGTAAGATACACGACCGGCGGTATCAAATTCTTCTCATTCTTCATGCCATATCCTCCAAAAGAAAGTCCAATTTAGACAACCATAAATCAATACTCTAAGTAATACAAAACTTCCATCAGGGGTTTTACAAAATCTAAGGGAAAAATGTTGAAATGAAAGAAAAAATAAGACAAAAATCAGTGAATTAGAGGACGTAAGCAAGAAACCGAATTTGGGTTGTAAATCGCTTTGCATTGGGTGTACTCTTGTGGGAACTATTATATACTATATATTAATATTGTTTTGAAATCCCACATTGGTTTCTATTGTTTTGAGGATATGAAGTTAGCATTATAAATGTGTAGATGAAAGCTGCATTCTATGTTATTGGATTGGACTAGGAAAACATTAGAGGCCCAGGTCATTTAATAACTAAACTAAGAAAACACGGCCCAAGTCATTTGATCACAGCATTTGGACTTCTTGTGTTAGAATTTTAGTGTGGTCAGTCGTCAGTTTTAGTGGGTTGGGGAAGGATCCAGTGCGGTCAGTGGACCGCACTGGTCCTATGGTGGCTCTGCCACTGCACATTATCGTGCCCTGGGCGTACGGGTACCAGCCTGATGACCAGTACTTGGGATCAGGAGCTTCTGGCGGTGGTAAGTGCATTTGCTTTGCGCTGTGCACCGATAATTAGTGGCATGCAATCGCTTCCATCATCCATGCTTGCATGGGAATTTTTTTTTTTTTTGTGTAAATTATTATTACAATAATAATAAATATAAATATTGCTTTGAGTGCAGTGTGTGTACTTGTGCTTTTTATCGTCTTTTCTTTTTTACTACTGCTGTATAAGTTAAATTAATTAACTGGTTTATCATCATCATCCTCGTCCTCCGCCCTTCTGGCTATGCTCTTCATGTCATGTTATATTATGCGTGTACTGGTGTTTTTCTTTAACACATTCTAAATTTCAATTTTCTAACTAATTACTCTCGCATCTCATCTTGAAAGGAAATTCGAGACTGATATTTCAGTAGTACAAACATGTGACAATATTTTAACTTAAGTAAATCTATATTATTATGTACATAAAAGCATAATTTTTTTTTTTACAGTTTCCCACACTTTTACACTTGTTAAATCAGGTTAAGTCATCTCGATTATTCACTTTATCTTGCAATTATGGCCATTCATATTATTATAGGTTTTTAATTTTTATTTTATCTACAGATATATTAGATTTAGCTTGTTGTTATAACTAGATTTTCCAATTTTTAATTCCAATCACTAAAGCAGATTTCATTTTATCCACAAATATCTCTATGACCTTATTGAGATTTCCATTCCTTCCTCTAATAGAACTCATTCTATCTAAGATTTATCAAATTTCTCTCACTCTACATTTAACCTTTCCTTTCCTTATTTTGATCAGTATTATTTTTGATCGATTTTCTTAATTCTTTCTTTTAATTTATCTTCCGGCTTGGTTTCAGTTCGCTAATGCTCGGAAAATGAGACATGTCATCGAATCGGAAAAGCTAATGGTTCAAAGTCCTTGGAATGTTATTAATTAAATAATTGAAAAAAATAATTTTTACCTAAAATAATGTGGATAAAGAACATTCGATTTTATAACTTTTATCTTTACCGTTTAAAAAAGTTTGAAATTTTATTACTTTTTAAAGAGCCATTGAAAATGTGATTTATGTATAGAAAGGAAATCTCATATTGGTTATCTAGTGAAAAGAATTAAAGATGTGTATATATATTAAGCTACTTAGAGAGGGGTTATTTATAATAGGGCCCTTATTTATGGGTTTTGAACTTCTAAAAAATTTAACATTTTAATGAATCATTATTTAAGAAAAGTATATAGTGGATCAGTGAACCATATTCATTTTTACCTCACACCATCGGTTTTTTTTCCCGGATTTGTTCCAGTATTTGCAAATATTCAGAACACCGGATTGGTTATCAAATCAAAAAAGCTAATGATTCAAGGTTATCGGACCGATTTTAATTAAATAATTGAGATAAATTAATTTTTACCTAAAATAATATTAAAAAAGAATATTCGATTTTATAATTATTTTGATCTTTATCATTTAAAAAAACAGTTGGAATTTTACTCTTTTTTTAAGAGCCACTGAAAACGTGACTTTAGGCTTAGAAAGGGAATCTCACATTAGTATTTAGTGAAAAGAAGGATTATGCATAGTAGGGCCTTAGCTTAAGGGCCTCGAGTTTCCAAAAAAGTTCAAAATTTTAATTGATCATTATTGAAAAATTTTTTTTTGTGAATTAGTGAACTGTATCCGTATTTATCTCACATTACCGGATTGCTTTCTGGATTAGTTCAAGTATTCGCCAATGTTCAGAAATCCAAACCGGTCATCGAACCGAAAAAGCTAACAGTTCAAGGTTTAAAAGGTCAAATCGGACGAGCCGAGGTCAGACCGGTTTTAATTAAAAAATTAAAAAATAAATGTTAAAATTTATAAAATTATCAACTAATTAGCAAAACTCAATAAAAGTACAACTAAGTGACATTTAGGCATTATAACTGAATTCCCACATTAATTTGTCATTAAAAAATATTAAAATTTTATTCCTTTTTTAAGGGCTATTACAATGTGACTTTGAGCATGCAAGGGAATCCTACATTAGTTATTTAGTGAAAAGAATTAAAGATATATGTCTATATTAAGTTACTTAGAGAGAAGAACTGTGCATAATAGAGCCTTAGTTTATGAGCATTAAGTTTCTAAAAAGTTTAAAATTTTAATTGATCATTATTGAAAAAAAGTTTATTGTGAGCCAATAAACTATATCTGTATTTATCTCACATCATTGGATTGCTTTCCAGATTGGTTCCAGCACTTGCTAATGTTAATAAAAAAGGGACCGGTCATTGAACTGGAAAAGCTAACGGTTCAAGGTTCAAAAGATCAAATCGAGTAGAACCAGTTTCAATTAAAAACGTAATAAATAAATGCTAAACTTTATCAAATTCTAAAATAATTCATAGAGCTCCAAAATAAAAGTGTAATTAAGTGATTTTTGGGTATTATAATTAAATTCCCAGATGAATTTGTCATTAAAAATGTTGAAATTTTATTCCTTTTTTGAAGAGCCATTAAAAATATAATTTTGAGCATAGAAACAGAATCTCGCTTTGGTTATTTAATAAAAAGAATTGAGGCTGTATATTTATAGTAAGCAACTTGGAGAAGGGTTATGCATAATTGAGCCTTAACTTATGAGCCTTGAATTTCTAAAAGGTTTCAAAATTTTAATAGTTTATTACTGAAAAGAAGTTTACTGTGAACCGGTAAATCGTATCTGTGTTTATCTCATGCAATCGGATTGCTTTTCAGATTAGTTGCAGTGTTCACAAATGTTCAGAAAATCGGACATGTCATCGAATGGAAAAGTTAATGGTTTAAGGTCCAAAAGATCAAATTGGGTCGAACCGAGGTCAAACTAGTTTTAATTAAAAACTTAAAGAATAAATGCTAAAATTTATAAAATTGTTAAATAATTAGCGAAACTCAATAAAAGTGCAAGTGAGTGATTTTTGGGGATTATAATTGAATTCTTACATGGATTTTTCTTTAAAAAGGCTAAAATTTTGTTTTTTGTTTTAAGAGCCATTAAAAATGCAACTTTAGGCATAAAAAGGGAATCATACATTGATTATTTAGTGAAAAGAGTTGAGGATGTATGCCTATATTAAGCTATTTAGAGATAGGGCCTTAGCATATGGGCGTCGAGCTTATAAAAAGTTTAAAATTGTAATTGATCATTATTAAAAAAAATTCACTGTGAACCGATAAATCATATCTATATTTATCTCACACCATCGGATTACTTTGCAAATTGGTTCTAGTATTCGCCAATGTTTAGAAAATCAGACCGATCATCAAACCAGAAAAGCTAAGAATTCAAGCTTTAAAAGGTCAAATCGGGTCAAATCGATGTTGAACCGGTTTTAATTGAAAACTTAAAAAATAAATGCTAAAGTTTATAAAACTATCAAATAATTAGCAAAACCCAATAATAAAAGTGCAATTAAATGACTTTTGGGCATTATAATTTAATTCCCACATGGATTTGTCATTTTAAGAAGTTGAAATTTTTTAAAGGTCATTGACAATGTGACTTTGTGTATAGAAAGAGAATCCGATATTGGTTATTTAGTGAAAAAATTTGCGGATGTATGCATATATTAAGTTACTTGAAGAAGAGTTATACATAATAGAGCCTTAGTTTATGAGTTTTGAGCATTTCAGAAAGTTTAAAATTTTAATGGATCATAATTGAGAAAAAACTTTATTGTGAACTAGTAGACTGTATCTATATTTATTTCGCAATGTCTGATTGCTTTCTAAATTGGTTCCAGTATTCGTCAATTCCTGGTTTTTTTTTAATGGAATTGGTTATGACTGTTCAATTTTTTAAACACAGGCTAAATTATGTTAATATATTAAAATATTTAGTGTATAGAAGGTGCATGTTAAGAAAAATTAGATATCATTAATACATAATAGAAAAGTTAAAAAACAAACAAACGCATGGGACAATAGATCGCACGTGCAATTTGTAAAAAAAGTTGTGTTTACTCATAGGCAATTTTATATAGATATTTCAAGGGTTAAGATCGAAAATGCCAGAAAATTATGATCTGTGTTAAAAATGGCCAAACAATAAATTCTACTATAAATGTTGTATTACAAGTATTATCCTTTATCATTTATTCAAGCTATGTTTATTGGATGTAACATATTTTCCGCTGCGTTATACACCAACAGCTAATGTAAAGTTCAAAAATTCACTCGTGCAGCCTAATACAAACTTTAAAAATTTTCTTCAATATTTTCCTTTTTTTTTTTGTGTAGACCATTTTTTAGTTTTATTAATGAAATATATTGTATTATGGTTAACAACTATATTTTTTTACATGCAGATCATCAATCAAATATTATAACTTAAAATCCTTTTTATACAATCATATTTAATCATCTTGAATTGCTAATATTATTTGATATTATCATCTCGCACAACGCATGAGTGAAATAACTAGTTTTGAATAATATATGGAAACAGTTGCCAATTGCGAGTAGGCTTGGCCATTGATAATTGGTTCAGTTTGGTTTTTGAACCTAACCAAAGCAGGTTTTGAACCTAATTAACCAAAATTGAACTTTCAATTTCGGTTTCGACGTTTCCCAAATTGAGCTGGTTCATCGTATGCAACCGAAACAAACCAAACCCAATCATATTCGATTTGGTTGGTTTGAACTAGAGACGTCAAGAAGCGGCAGCGAGGCCCACAGGCAAAAGCCTGGGACTGCGGGCGGGTCGTAACCCGATGAGTCCCAGGCCGTTGGTTTTCATTAACCGAGCGGACCGGTTATATATACAGAAAATTGTCAGAGCTAATGGCCGAGATGGCTATTCCATGGTAATCTATATTTTTTAAAATATTTTTTTTATCAAAGGTATCCAATTGCTCACTTCTTGTCAAACGTTATATTAATCATTTTAGTACGTAGAGCAATATAATTAAATATACTTATATAATATATTTGTTTTTATAAAACAGTTTTTGAAGGGTCTAAAATATAAAATTTAATATTTCTTGTAAGATTTTTCTTCACTTATTAATGTGGCATTTCATTTAGAATATAATAATTGCCAAAAAAAAAATCAATTCAATTGTGTCCGATTTTTGTGTAAAAGTAGAATAATAATTCTTTTAAGTTTAATGAAATTATCCTTACTATCTATCTATACTTTGAGATATAAACTGATTCAGAGGATGTGAGTGGTTGACACTTGTATAATATATAATTTTATTCCACAATGTGTGTAGATGTGACAAGTTTGAACAAATTCGGTTGTCCGGGCCGTAATGTAGTGTTTTTGCAAAATGATGCTACTTTTTATTTTTTTCACTTTATAGTTTAACCAATATCCTATAATTTATGATTTTTTTAGGGGCTTTTTCGCAAATACCTATCTAACTTAAGTTTAATCTAAAAAACTTGGCAAATGTTTTAAATTTCAAAAATACTATGTAACATACGGTGCACAAAGGTAAGAGTTAATATCCGAAATATCACTGTACTTTCAAAAAGTTATCTCAAATTCTATTGTACTTCAAAATTTACGCAAAATACCACTATACTTTCAAAAAGTTATCTTAAATACCATTATACTTTAAAACTCACCCGATATACTGCTGAACTTGTAAAAGTATTATTCCGTTTGCCACATCCGTTAAAAAATGTAACTGACTTAATAACATGGCTAACAGAATTTACTACGTGGTATCCTGACTATTATTTTTTAACCCGGTGTTGACTGAGTGACAAATAAAATAACATTTTCACAAGTTTAGTGGTACATGAGGAATGTTTTATAAAACTTTATAAAGTTTTAGTGCCATTATACTTTATAAAACTTTCATCCTATGTCACTAAACTCGTGAAAATATTCTCTCATTTGTCATTCGGTAAATACCCAGTTAAAAAAATAACGGTAAAGATATCACGTGGTAAATTATGTTAGCCATATCATCAAGTCCGTTACATTTTTAACGGGGTGGCAAATGTGATAACACTTTCACAAATTCAGTGGCATATTAAGTGAGTTTTAAAGTATGAGATAACTTTTTGAAAGTATAGTGACACTTTATGTAAGTTTTAAAGTACAATGACATTTGAAATAACTTTTTGAAAGTACAGTCACATTTCGAATAATTAACTCCAAAGGAAAAAAGCTAAATTACTTTTTATTTTTTTAATTTTTTTATTATATTTTTCTTTAATAAATATATTTTTTTATTACCCCCACCTCAATCCCCTCTAAGCCTCTACCCACCACACCTAACTCCCAACCCACCGTGTGCTCTTCCGATCTGTTGGCAACCGGTTGGCCAAATTCTATCTGAATTCTGGCTGGTTGGCAACGGTTGGCCAGTCAACTAAATTCTTGCTAGCCAGATTTCAGCAACTCTGCCGGTCAAAATTTTTTTCTTTTTATTTTTCTTTTTACACTTTTTTTATTTTTTTCTTAACTCATTTCCCTTTTTTCTTTGTTTTCTTTCTTTTCTTTTTGATCGTTTTTTCTTTTTAAATTCTTATAGTATCAATTGTTTGATGTTTTAATTCTTATAATAGATGATATTATACTATTTGATATAGATTGTTATACAAATAACATAACTTGTTAAACAAATAAAATAAGTTATTATACAGAAAACATAGTTTGTTATATAAATATCACATATTGTTTAATAACATATATTGTACGTACATAACTTTATCTTGTTACACCCATAACAAGACTTGTTACGCAAAAAACATAGCTTGTTACACAAGTAATGTAGCTTGTTTCACACATAGCACAGGTCTTTATACAGAAAATATAATTTGTTATATAAATGACACAGATTGTTTAAGGACACTTCTTGTTACACACATAACATGTCTTGTTAAGGAAATAACATAGCTTGTTGCATAAATAACATAACCTATTTTGCACGTAACATAACTTGTTATTCAAACAACATAATGTGTTACGTACATAATATAACGTGTTAGATAAATAATATAATTTGTTATGCAAACAATATTGGTTGCCATTAAGTAATGAATCATTAAAACAATTTTGAACAGTATTTAAATAGTTGTAGATAAGCTCTTCCGATCTTAAAAAAATAAAAAAATAAATTATAAAATCGAAAAAAATAGAAAAATGAAAATCATAAGTTTGAAGGCCTAAATGACATCAGATGGCCAAAAATTGATTGTGCACTCCATCGCCTCCGGGGCTGGGCATTGGGTCAGTCCGGCCAGGTGGAGCCCGAACCCGAGACTGACCCGACATATAGGCGGGTTGCAAAACAGCAAATCGAGACCGGCCCAAACAGGTCGGTTTGGGTCGGGTTGGTTTTTGGCCTTTTTTTTTTTTTAAACTTAAATTGGGCTAAATTTTGGAGTCCAAAGGAAATGGAAAGAAGAAAACAAAATTGGCCAAATTTTAAAACCTAAAAGAAATGGATAGAACAAAACAAAATGGGCCAAATTTTAAAGCCCAAGAAGGAAGACAAAACCTAACGTCTCTCACTCTCTCTCAAGTCAGATGAACGAGCAGCCACCATGGACGTCTTTCCCCCTCTCTCTCGGTTCTATAGCAGCCAACTAGCCACCATTGACGTCTCTCTCTCTCTCTTTCTCTCTCTCTGTTCTATTCACACTTTCAGTACCAAGATCTGCAACAGTAGATGTAGCGAGATCAGCAGCGGCGTAGCAGCAACATCGGGTAGAGGACGCGGCGAACGCGGTAGTAGAGACGATGGATGCAGGGGAAGACGGGAGCCAAGGAAATTATGGTCTTAACTTTCAGCTGTGAATTGTCAATTGAGTGTGCTATTGCCAATTGGTATTTTCTAAAATTTTTGTGGGCTGATTCTGAATGGTTAAGAAGGTGGAGGAAGTGCTGTTTTAAAAATGTCAAATAAGGCTAGATGTTTTCAAGGGGAAAAAAGGAAAAAAGAGGGAAATATATCAGTTCAAACTTCAAAGGATTGAAGAAAACGCACAAGGAAGAAGAAGACTTTTATATATGCAAAAAAAAAAAATATATATATATATATAATAAATATATAAACCGGTTGAACCGGCTAACCGAATCGGTTCCGGTTCGGTTCGGGTTTAACCGGTTTTGACCGGTCTCACTGGTCAAATCCGACGCCTGAACCGACCCAGTTCCGGTGGTTACCCCTCAACTTGCCCACCGACCCGATCTTTCAAAAAACCGACCCAAACCAGACCGAGCCGGTTCAGTTCGGGTCAGTTTTTCAGTTTTTCGGTTTTGGTGCCCAGCTCTAATCGCCTCGTCATGCCGCTTGCAGGAAGGTATTATACGATAAATTTTGCTCCGAACACCAAAACACCCAAATTTCAACCCGATTTCAGTTCAACTCTGCTTCGATCTATTCTGCCATATGTTCTACATTAGCTTGTTATATAAATAATGTAGATTGTTTCGTGACATAGATTATTAGACAAAAAACATATATTTACACAAATAATATGGCTTGCTATAAAAATCACATAATTTGTTACGTAAATAACATAACTTAACAAATTTTTGAGCGTGAAAATATTGTTTATCATGTAGCAAACGTTGTCAAAAAATTGTTACAAGAACCAAGAAAACCAAACAAAGAAAAAAGCAAAAACAAAAAATGAAAAAAAGAGCGAGAGAAAAAAGGACGTGAACAAAAAATCGCTAGAATCTGGTGGCCAGATTCAAACTGCTAGCTGGATTCCGACCGATAGGGGTGGGTGGGCTGACTGGGGATGGAGAGTAAAAATAACATCAAATAAAATAACAAAATAACATAATTAAAACAAAACAACATAGTATACACTGTATTTTTTTTTTTAAAAAGCAACACATTAAAAAATGGAAAAAACTTCTTGTACACAATAACTCGTATCATTTCCCTTTTTTAATATTATATACGGATAGGAGAGGCTTGATAAGATTATTATAAGAGCTTGGGTAGTAAAAATGTTCATAAAACCACTAGTCCTCGAGAGATATATTAAAATAAAAATCTTATCCTAAATTTTAAAATATTTAATAAATATTTTCACAAACTATACAAAGCGTGTGTACCTCGGAAAAAGTAACAAATCAAATTTGATGTTTTCTGTAATGCATTTGAACTTTTCCCAGACATCTTAACTTTTTTCTATGCTTCTTAGACAAATTTAGAGAGGAAATCATTGACTACCTCCCTCCCACCTAGATAGAATGGAGGTAATTTTATGTAGATTAAGAAACAGCATGTAACTTTGTTAGTACATTAATTTTATAGGCATTTTTTCAATTTTAACCTTTATACATAATTAACTTTCATTTTAAATCAAGGTATCAAGGTAGTAATTAAATAAAGACAAACATGAAAATGAAAAATTAAATAAACGCTTAATATAGTAATTGGACTATCTTTTTAAGACAGTCTAAAATGAAATATTGGACTATCTTTTTGGGACAGAGGTAGTAGTACATTCTAGTGTAAATATTAAAGATTAGTTATGTTAGTAGTCATTCGTGTAAGGTGTTAACATTGGTGCTTGACACCTCACTCATTTATAATTCAAATCAATTATAATTAATTGCAAAGAGCACATTAAAATTCAAATTTGACTTCTTATTCTTGTACAATTTTCATTCTATTTCTTAACACAAACTACTTCTTTTCTAATAAGAAAATAGCTTAACTTTCATTAATAATCAAATACTTCGAAACATCAAGTAATAACAGCCTACTAAGCCACCAGAAATCATAGTACAAGGATTAGCAAGAAATCTAGCCTGTTTTAGTCGCTTCATGTGCTGTAATATTGACTTGCCTTGGAGCAAAAGTAATGGTGTAATTTTCCTCGGCCTGGAGAACTTGTCTGGTATCAGAGATAAGCAGACCAAACTCCGTGTTATCTTCAACATTTCTATTAACAGCATCCACAAACAATCTTTGCATCTAATTCCAAACTCACTGCTAGTACGTAGCCTGAAGGACTGCACCCATAGGACAGCTTCTCGCAGTCCGATTGCTTCTATCTCTTTAACGGAGAAAACACCCTCAAATAGCCGAGTTCGACAACTAAAGAATTAAAACTCCATTAGCATATGGCAGCACCATATCAATCCCTACACTCTGATCACTCTCAAAAATCACTGCATTGACATATCCTATGAAGCACGGAAACTCATAAAGGCCAGCATTTTGTATCGGAAACGTTTCGGAAACTCCAAAAGAGTTTCCAATTTTTTTTTTTTTTACAAATTTTGGAAACTCCATGGAAACTCTAAAGAAACTTTTAGGAAACTCTTAGTTAAAAATTTACGACGGTTTAACAAAAATAAAATATTAATTATATTTAACTAAAAGTTAATTTATACTCAATTAAAATATTTAAGAGTTTTAAGTAGAAAATACTTGAAATCGAACTTTATATAAACTTATAAATTCAATATGTGATATTGTAATTGCAACTAAACCAAAGAAAAACTAAAGAATATTCTTCTACCTTTGTTATAAATTTGTGAATTATGAGTTGTTTTAAGACAAACCAGATTTTATGTTAAAATTTTAATTAAATTGTGTTGAATTCATTATTTCAATTATTTAATAAATATTTAATAATATTTTGAAGTTAAATATTAAACTTATAAAATTAAATTAATAATATTTATATAAAGTTTCTACAGCATTTCGTGTCCTGCATTTTCTAAAAATAACGTTTCCCTGTTTCGTGTTATGTCTCATTTCGTGTCCAGTTTCCGTTTCCGTGCAACCTAGGACATCGTATTTAATGACTCCACCCCGACTTTTGCCATCTGCTGATCCTCGATCTTTGCTGATTTTGTGTACCCCTGCTTGCTCAGCAGCCTTCCAGTCTGCTAAGTAGTACCGAGGCCATTGCTCACCGCTTGCTTTGGATAAAGAAAATGACCGTTCCAAAGTTTAGCATTACGTTGCGTCCATATGGACCGCAGTCCATATAATAGCACAAAAACTCTCAACAAAAGCCGCTTCTTTAAAACTCTCTCTAGTTGGTAAAAAGTTTCGACATGCCCTCCAAACAAACTGTTGGATTTTTGGTGGAAATCTTAATCGCCAAAGTCCCCTCCAATTACCACTTTCTTGAATTTGATCATTACTCTCCTCCATCTCCATACCAAGGGTAACCAGACTTGAAAATGTATCCTCCATGCTCGCTGAAATGTCACAGAATTCTAAATATTGACAAAAGACGTATAAAATTACCTTATTATCCATGCACGTTAGTTCTCAACACAAGGCAGAGAACACGAATAATACTCTCTCCGTCCCAAATTATATCCTCATTTTCCTAAGTTAATTTTTTTAGCTTTTTAATATATCCTCATTTATTGTGCATAGTAATCAATGACAAAAAACAATTAAAGTGAAATATTAAATAAATCATATGGTATATTAAGAAATATATTGTTAAATTATACATTCCCAATAACATTAAGAGTGTGTTTGATTGGTAAGAATTTTCCATGAAAAATGAGGTTTTTCACCCAAATTTCTACTTATGTGGTATTTAATTCACATTTTTTTCTATAGAAAATATTTTCTATCCTTTGATCACGTGACCATATTTTCCCTAAAAACAAAGAAAATATTTTCCTACTGGGGGTGTAGATTTTTTGTTTTCTAGGTAATTCATATTTTTTCTGGGGAATTTCACTTCGAATTAAACATATTGTAATTCATTTTCTAGGGAATTTAATTTGTACTGTTTGATTGCAAGCGTGGAAAATATATGGAAAGAAAATGAATTCTAGACAATTAAATTCTCTAGAATTAATTTTTTTTGGAAATGTCAATTACATGTGTTTGATTAATTCAATTTTTCACCTAGAAATAATAGTTATTTTCCATCTTTTGGTGTTTGATAATTATTATTTTATGTAGAAACAATCTTTTCCCCCCAAATTTTGTTATTTTCTTTTGAACAATTATTATTTGATAGTCCTTATCTTTTTTCACGTGAATTATCAAGTTTTCTATATATATTGTACTTTTTTTAATGCCTTAGCTTTAGAGTGAATGATCTTCCTAGACTTGTCATTCCGTTTAAATGGAATTCCTCTTAAATGGTAATAATTGACTATCCGAATTCACTAAAATTTGAATCTTATTGATATTACTAGAGTCTTTCAACAGCTTGCATGTGATACTATCGGTGCACACGAATATGAAGAAGATAAAATAAAGTTATGGGCTTGAACAACGATATATAATCGGATATTGTAAATTGCCCATACGGTCTTATATTTGTTAACACTAGCAAGAAATAATATGTAATATAAATCCAAAAAAATAATAATAATAACAATAAAAGGAGAAATTAGAGAATACCACTGAAAAAATTTGCAATATACATATGGTTAGCAGAGTAGATGCAAGCTACTAATTAAATAAAATGGCAAATCAACGTTTTTTTTTATGTTTATAATGCAATTTATTTATGCTTTTTAAATTAAAAAAATTCTAATTTTAGAAAATACATAATTCCAATTCCCTGGAAAACAAAAAATCTATCCCCCACAAGTAAAATATTGTCACGTGACCATATTTTTCTTGTTTTCAAGTAAAATATGATCACATGACCAAAAGTAAGATAACGTTTTCCAAGGAAAAAAGTCAATCAAACAATGCTAAAGTGGGAATTTAAGTGGAAAATCTTGCAATCAAATACATTCAAAATATTTTCTTAATCTATGTGAAAAATAAAATAGGAGTATCTTTGTGAGAGGATGAGTAACATAAATGTTTACCCCCTTTGTCATTATTTTTGCCAACTTTCTAGGTCAAATAGAATAATCCAACCCGTGTTTTAGGAAAAAGTACATGACTGATGACTAATATAGATAAATTTTTCTGCAACCTTCAAAAAATATGCATCCTCTATTAAGTGGAACAAAAATTCAAAAATCCAAAGAATCTTAGTAGGAACGTATTACCCTCAACGAGAAAATCACCCCTTTTACCTGGCCTTTCAACTGCCAACAATTAGAATACTTCTCCTCTGTCAATTTTTTTTTTTTTTTGCTTTCATCTTAGTGAAATATGTGTACTACTAAGACGTTACTTTTGCCTTTGCTCACAGGAAAATTCTCTTTTATAGCTTTCACTTGGAGATAGCTTTGTTCTCCCAAATAAGAGGAACTATCAACTTGAACAACCTACCATAACTTGGAAGTTGGAATCCCGGTATCAGATGAGCTTAATCTATCAACCACCATTTTTTTATTAAATATATCAATGCACAAAAATGTATTCCACTTTTAAACTCAATAAAATTGCTACAAAACTTTCGCTATGTCCGGCTATATGTGCTCAAAGATACATGCATCAATTTCAGTCAGGATATTTTTGAATTGGGAAAGGTCATTATTACAACTCCTGAGCATCTCTAATGGCAAGGGTGGAGGTGAAGGTGATAAATGAGAGAGATTGTGAGGAGATAATTATTTAAATTGAATGAGTGGGTGGAAAGGGATGTAGGGTAAAAAAGCAGGAAAAATAAAAAAGAGGAGAACGATAGATAGAAATTCAAAAAAAAAAAATAATAAAATAGTAGTGGAGAAGGTGGAGATAAAGGTGTGGTTTTGGACCTTGGGGTCGACACTGGGAAAGAAAAGTAAGGAAAAAGTGGTGTAAATAAGAGAAAATTGACTAAAAGAAAAAAGAAAATTAAAAGAAAATAGGAAACATATAGAATTCACTTTATTTTTTTATGTGCGTATGACCTTTGGGAGAAGCTTTCCCATTGGAGATGCTCTAACATCTTATATGCTTCTATTTCAGGATTTTTGAAACCAAATGAGGGTTAATTTTACAAAAAGGTATCCAACTTTTGAGTTAAGAACCGGTTTCCTAAACACCAACCTTTTTTGTCGCTCTCCTGGGTCCCCAACCTTTCATAAATGAGCACGATATGTCTCTTTTGACACTATTTCCTCAACTTTTCATGAAAAATGATGATTATATCACTTTAACTTTTTAATTTTATAAACAAAATATTTAAAAATAATAAAAATAATAAAAAAATAAAGAAAACACCCACTGCTACCCCACCTACCCCTGGCAGCGTTTTTGCTACCGGAAATGGTAGCAACTTTGCTGCCATTTTCGGCAGTAAAAATGGGGGTGAGCCCCCTCCATTTGCTGTCACCTCCTGTAGCAAATGGGGGATTCACCCCTACAAATACACTGTTCTACTGCCATTTCAGGCAGCAAAATTTGGGGGATGAATCCCCCCATTTGCTGCCGTCTCTGGTAGCAAATTATGGGAGGAGATTCACGACGCTCTTCCGATCTAAATGCTGCCAGAAATGGCAGTATATTTTTGTCCTATCACTAGTGGTTACTCCCGATCTAAAGCACCTTTTTCCATTCGTAGAAAATCCAATCGTCAAAATTAATAAAAAGGCCATCGTGGACCAAGATCTAAAGGGATCAATCTTGTTGAGAGGTACTACCCAAGGAAAGAAAAATGTTATTTTCGGATCAGGAATAATAAATAAAATTGAAACTCTGGCAGCGTTTTTTCTGGCGGAAACGGTAGCATCTTTGCTGCCATTTTCGGCAGCAAAAATGGGGGTAAACCCCCCATTTGTTGCCGCCTCCTATAGGAAATGGGGGGATTCACCTCCACAAAATGCTGTTCTATTGCCATTTCATGCTGCAAAAATTGGGGGGTTAATCCTCCCCATTTGCTGCCGTCTCCGATAGCAAATGGGGGGATTCACCCCCTAAAAATGCTGCCAAAAATAGCAGCATATTTGTGCCCTGTCACTAGTGGTTACTCCTGATCCAAAGCACCCTTTTTCCATTCATAGAGAGATCCAATCATCAAAACCAATAAAAAGGCCATCATGGACCTGAAAATGTTCTAGCGCCATATGTGTGGTACCTTATGACACTACACAGCCCATGTGACGTGCATGTGGAGTGTCTACATGCACGCCACATAGGCTGTGTAGTGCCATAAGGTACCATACATATGGCTCTAGAGCACCGCTCATCATGGACCAAGATCTAAAGGGATCAATCTTATTGAGAGATACTACCCAAGGAAAGAAAAAGGTTATTTCTGGATCAAGAATAATAAATAAAATTGAAACTCTGGCAGTGTTTTTGCTTTCAAAAAGGGCAGTAACTTTGCTTCCGTCTCTGACAGCAAAAATGGGGAGGGTGAATCCCCCTCCTCTTTGGTAGCAAATGAGGGGCTTCCCCTTCCCTACAAAAAAAAAAAATGCTAAAAATTGCAGTATTCTGCTGCCATTTCTGGCAGTGTTTTTTCTGTCGAAAAATGGGGGTGGGTGAGATGGAGGGTGGGTGTTTTCATTTTTTTTAAATTTTTTATTATTTTTAAATTTTTTGTTTTTAAAATTAAAAAGTTAAAAGGGTATAACCGCCATGTTCTATAAAGAGTTGGGGGGATAATGTCAAAAAAGATTTATCGTGCTCATTTATGAAAGGTTGGGGACCTAGGCGAGTGAAAAAAGTTGGAGACGAAACCGGTTCTTAACTCATAGGTTAGAGACCTTTTGTGAAATTAACCCTAGCATTATCCAAACTGGAGTTGTTAGACGTGTGCTCTTCCGATCTTTTGTATTTTGTAAGCATTTGTATTTTCTAAGCATATGAGAACTGGGTTGGAGGAGGGGGAGATTTTAAATTGTCAGCGTATGTGATAAGAAATTATCATGCTATTAATAATTTCAAATCAAATTTTCTAATTTTTAACCCTATCGACAAAACTTATGGTTTTTTTAATCACTAAATTTCTTAGAAATCACATCATATATTTAATTTATGTAAAATAAATTGCCAGATCTTTGAAAATCGGTTTTTCTATGGAGTCAAGTTGGACTAAGCACTATTGAAAAAATGACACGTATGTTAAACCATGTATTAGCTCAAAATGTGGTTTCATACATGCCATTTTCTCATTAAAACTTGCGTTCCATTAAGAATCCATTGAAATTCATGATCTAGAATCTCATTACAATTTAACAAATTCTGTGAAATTCTGTGGAATTTTATTGAAATTTATGAACTTCATGAAAATCCATACATCATAAAAAATCTGTTAAATAAATCCCATCATCTCCTTAACAAATAAGGGTTAATTTCATAAAAGGTCTCCAACCTTTGAGTTAAGAATCTGCTGGGTCCCTAGCCTTTTTTTTGCTCTCTTGTGTCCCCAACCTTTCATAATTAGCACGATAGATCCTTTTTGCCACTATTCCATCTATTTTTCAAAAAATAACCGTTATACCCTTAACTTTTCAATTTTAAAAGTAAAATATTTAAAAATAATAAAAAATTTAAAAAAGAAAGAAAAAACCCACATCATCCCCACTCATACCTCCCCCTCACAACAATTGCCGCCGAAAATCGGCAGCAAAATGCTGTCATTTCTAGCGGCCAAATAGGGGAATTGCTAATGAAAACAGGCCATTTTCGGAAGCATCTTTGCTCTGGCAGCAAATGGAGGGATTATCCCTCCAATAGCAAATGGAGGGAATATTGTTTTTGATAGCAAAGCACTGCTACCATTTCCAGTAGCTATTCTTTGGTGGGAGGGGTGGGGTGAGTGGGCTAGGGGTGAGGGTGGGTTTTTTTCTATTTTTTAATTATTTTTAAATATTTTGTTTTTAAAATTAAAAAGTTCAAGGTATAACGGTTATTTTTTTGGGGAAAAATGTACGGAATATTGGTAAAAATGACCTATCACACGAATTTATTAAAGGTTGAGGACACAAGAGAGCAAAAAAAAAAAAAAAGAAACAAGGTCTCTTTAACAAAAAAATCTCCCAACAAGGTCTCTTCAAAAACAAAAACAAGGTCTCTTCAATATTCACAACATTGGCAACAAAATATGAAAACAAATTACGTAGTCAAATAGTGGAATGCAACAATCTGAATGTATCACTTTCTAAGCAGAAATCTTTAACAAAAAATCTTGGCACCAAGTATCACATATTTACACCATCAATCTTCAACCTGTTGGTATCCCAAGCAAGCCACAACATACATGAAGTGAAAGATGATATCATCACACATACTGTTAACATTCAGAATAATAATTACAGCTGCATGGTATTTCAGACAGACCAAATACCATGTACACATGCGCTGGCAGTCATTGGTACCCTGCAACTAGACAAATTTCAGTAATGTTCCAAGTATTACACAGAGTTGCAGTATCTGGAAACCTATCAAGGGATTGTATTCCCTGTCCCAGATGAAAATGACTGAGATATACCACAACACATACAGTCGGAGCTAGTACTTGCCCCAAATAAAAAAAGAAGTTCTGGAAGACCAATAGAAAAAAGATATAGATCCCGTGCTGAGAGAAAGATGATCGTAAAGCGTAGTCAATGCCAACAAATTGGACACAACCGTAAAAGTTGCAAATGCATGATTCCACAGGACAACAAGGCACAGAAAGAAACAAAAGCAAGAAAAAAATAAGAACATCTGATTCCTCGTACCATTAAATTTTTTGTTTCTTTTTAGGTCACCTTTTTAAACACAAAAAAACATGATTTTATCTTGCTTACAATTCTTTGTATTGTTATTGTATTACCAAATACTTAATTCATATTTTTTAGACATCAGCTCAAGCTATCAGTATTTGTTAAAAAGTCTAAGCATATAAATTCAATAATATTTCTGAATTCAGGATTATTCACAATAGAGCAACAAAATTATAGAAATTATATAACATGAGTAACATAAACATTGCTTATAAATCCTAAAATTGCATAAGTTATATATATTCAAATAAAATCATAGAACAAGTATTTAAACATCCAATAAAAATTCAAAAATATATAACAATTAAAAGGAAACAAAACATAAATAAAACTACATGTACAGGACAACAATTAACAAATAACTAATAATCTAAGGACAGATAATATCTTTGATTGTAAGCTGGCTACTCTAGCAAATATTAGTTTGCATCATCCCCACTTATGCTACGGCTCTTCTTTGACAATGAACTATCATCATCCTCATCAACATTGCCATCACTTGTTCACGCATCAAGTTACTTTTTCATATCTGGTAAGTCACCAGAGTCAACTTTTTAGGGAAACAGACTATAGAAACAGAATAAAAATAATATTCACATCCAAAAAAGCCAATATATATATAATGAAGACACTTTCTAAAAACCTTTACTTAAATTGTTCAATATCTTTGTGGCTGTAGATACAGAAATGATTCCAACATTGCCTATAAAAAAAACATTGAAACAGTAGTATCAATTGTATATTCTACTTTTTTAACTTAGATAATTGTATATTCAAGCGTTTTTCATTCAGACATTACTTGAACGCTCACAAAATACTCGTGCATATCCATCTATCAAACTACATGAAATCTAATTTTTCCTGTAGCCATTCAATGAAATATTCAAAACAATTACAGTAGAGAAACGAATTTCTTTTTATAGTTAAACAATTTTAACATATAAAATTTATTTAAGTTTTATCTTACTCTGAATCTTCTAATCTCAACTCAACTTTTCTTTCTGCCCACTACCACTAGAAACATGCATTGCAGAATTGTCTGCTATCACAATCTCTCCTATGATATCTGTGTATAAAAAAGCTAAAAGAATTAACTTAATGCAACACTGAGAAAACAAACTGGGAAAAGGTAAGAACAACAATTCTTTTTCTTTAAGGGCAAAAACTAAAACAAAGAAGG
>CAVNYN010205306.1:0-12382 GCA_963692815.1 Nyctanthes arbor-tristis | reverse complement strand
TCAGACGAGGTATTGAATGATGAAAATCTCGGTCAAAGCTAAAGAGTGTGCCTACTTGTATAGATGATAGTTTTTCATCATCACAAGGAACCATACTTCTTGTATTTGGCTGAATAATCTGGTAGGACAGAGTAGTAGAGCCTCTTTGAACATCATGGAGACTCCTATCGGTGATATGAAAAAGCATTTCTCTTTTAGCTTCTCTCGTGCAGAAGTCCCTTGCCAGATTATGGATCTTGCACGTTCTAACTACCCCTGTGGAACTACATTTGTGAATAAAAATAAGACTTCTGTCAACAAGATCCAACAAGTAGGCATAGGCAATATCTTCTAAATTTCTATATCCCTGATGTTCTATGAATCCCTCAACAACCCATAGCTTGATAAGTTTAGAGGTGGGGATAACAAAATCTTGAGGGAAAATTCCAATGTAAAGGAAGCACCTTCTTAGATGATCAGGTAAGATAGAATAACTTAAAGACAATATATTCAGATACTGATCATCATCTGAGGTTAACAATGAATTTAAATTTTCAGCAACATACGTCCAATATTCTTGCTTTCTACTGGCCTTTGAGAGGAGGGCCCCAATGGCAAAGAGTGTGAGTGGAAGTCCTCCACATTTTTTGGTTATTTCCTCGCCAATGTCTTCTAGTTTAGGAGGACAATATTCGTCTTCGCCAAATACCTTGTCACAAAATAAATCCCAACTGTCAGCATCATTGAGGAAATTCATGTGGTGAATTACACTAGAGCCAGCATCCACAGCCACATCTAGGAGCCTAGTCGTGATTAGGATTCGACTTCCATTGCAATCATCTGGAAACAGCCACCTCAACTCGTCTCAAACACTGGTTTGATGTACATCATCCAGTACAATCAAATATCTTCTTGCCTTTACACTCTTGTACAAGGATTCTTTTAGTAGTCCTATGCTCTCTGTACGCAGCTCCCTCTTATAGTAGCTAACAGAATCTAGGAGATCAATTAGGATTTGTTGCATTTGATATGACTGAGACACTGTTACCCAACCAAGAAGTTGAAAGTGATGCAAGATTTTTGGTTCATTGTAGATTGCTCGGGCAAGAGACGTCTTACCGATTCCGGCCATCCCAACAATAGAAATAATTTTGAGGTGATGTCCTGTGTGCAGCTGATAACTAAACTTCTGGAATTCATCATCAAGACCAACCAAAGTCATTTTATTGTGCTTCTGAGCAGCAGGTTCAGGTATTGATGAAGCTGTACCAACCTGAGGGGACGCTTCAGCAAAAGATCTCCAATTTTTTTTTTCGTTCTGTTGATCTTTCAGAGGGCGTTCCCGGTGTCAACAAGTTCCCGTGGAAGTCCTCCACATTTTTGGGTTATTTCCTTCCCAATTTCTTCAAATTCACGGTCACTACTTGTCTACACTAATGCTATCTGCAATTATTGATGACCAGTATAAGGAACCTAGGAAAAAAATTATATATATATATATATATATATATATCAAGACAGTATAAGAACATAGAGAAAGAGATGAACAAATAATTGCAGCAAATATTTATATGATTTTCAGGGCAGTACCTCTTCCCAACAAATTCTCAAGATAAATTTGGCCCCTTTTTCTTTGGCAGACACAGAGCACTCTGGAAATCCACCTACAGCTAGAAAGAAACAAAAAATTGAAAATAAATAAATACAAGTTAGTTTTAAATTGATCAATAATAACATTAAAAATCCACCCCTCACCTCTGATGTTGTTTTTTTTTTTTTTTAAATACAAAGGGAGTTGAGGGAAAAGGCACATCGAATTCGAACTCAAGAACTGCAGGTAAGAGAGGGAGCCTTTAACTAGTAGGCCAACAATATTAAGAACGTTTTATATTGAATTGTTTTGTTGGAGTTGCACAACTTGCACAATAGTGACATTAAGAATCGCAATAAAAATGTTTAGGACTGTCCGCGTGGTCTTGAACTTTTATACGGTATGATAGTTGATTTTTATTTATCTAGAGGAGATATGTATCTCCTATAGTTGTTACTTTTTCACTTGAAAGTGGGAAAGGGCAATGTTGCTCTAAAGTTAAGACACATGATTCACCTATTCAACTTTTGTAAAAGTTATTATATTATTATTATACTATTTTTAATTGGAATATATTTATATTTTTTCATAATGACTTTTTGTCTAGTATTTTTAGTTACATTACTATTATGTGTTTGTTTCAGCCCATCTTGGATTCTCATCATAATTTGTCACAATTAATTGCTTCATCAAGCACACAATTAAATCTGATATCTACTCAATTTCACAGACATACACCCTTTAAAATATCAAACCATCAATTTTGCAATTTAATTAGAAACTCAACAAATTATAATTAGAATCAAGTGCTGTTATACTTTATGGCTGCAGAACGTGCCGTAATGCAATTAAACCCTGTGGTAAAATCAAATTGGCTATTGCTCAAGGAAGAAAATAAAAGAAAGCGCCCGGGGGGGGGGGGGAACCCAGGTCTATGATCATTGCAATGGTGTTTTTTTTTTTTTTTTAAAATACATATTATTCGCCCTAAGTTATTCCTACTTTATACTATTTGACATGTACTAGGGTGTGTGTTTGGGTTTGGGGCTCGGGTTTTGAGAGGGTCAAGACCAGACCGATTATTTTTGGTTCAGTCCAGTTTCAAGCTTGTCATTCAATTTCAATCTTGGTCTGGGTTCAGGTAATTGTTCAAGTCTTCTCGGATTTGTAATGTTCTAAATGTATAAATACGAGGAAAAGAAAACTTAGTATGTGTCACGTCCCTACTAATTTTACAATATTTCTGAATATCTTATATTAATTTTACAAGTACCATAGCGGAAGCTTCAATTCAAGCAACAGGAATGGGACGTACAAAACAATCCAATTGATATTATCTTATAGAGTTTAACATATAAAGCTAATTATATAAGCTAACAAGTTAAATTTTTTTTTTTAGGAAAACATTAAAGCTAGATTTCTCAATAAAAGATAAAAACACAATAAGTTATATTAATAAATATATTTCCTTGATGACCAAGGTGCACCAAATCCCTAGAAAACTTTTGCAATGAATAGTAGAATTCAAATCAATATAAAGATTATATCTCCATATTGTCTTATATGTTATAAGATGTAAAATATATATATTACAGAAGTGAGTATAAAAGTATTAGATTCATAGTAACTTCAAAGACATATTTACACTGCATATACAACTCTACTTCTGTTCGCGAGCACGATTCAATTACTGGCTTGCCTTGCTTTTCAAATGTCATAACTTTAATCATCTACAAAAATTATAGTAAAGAAGAAGTGAATACGAAGTACTCAGTGAGTAACAAAATCCTTTGATTAACTTTTTATTTATAAGATTTATTTTCAAGAAAATCATTCAATGCACAAAACTTTTTAATGCACAAATAGGCCCTATCACTAGTTAAACTACTACCTGTAATGCGCGTAAAATTCATATCAATTCAATGATGGTCATGTACAATTAAGTGGATCTATATTTGAATCTCAGTTGACCCCTACCGGAATTCTAAACAGATCAATACAGATACAAAGTAGATACCACACTAATCGTCGCTCATCTCAGTATCATTAGATGACTCCTAGTGTAGCAACAGAGCATATACGTAATGGGTAGAGCAACTAGTGATTCAAAATACAATACATTAATCTTTCTTTTCAATGCATCAGAATCCATATTCATTGCTTTAATCAAATACATGCTTAACATTTCAAAACATTATCAATGTTAAAAGGGATTAAAGTAATAGTTACTCACTTCTTTGACTTGGTTTTTCCAAAGATTCTCTGAACTGTTGACAAACGCCCTCAAAACCTTCATTTTCCCCAATCAAAGTGATATTTCATATTATATTCATTATATATATAATGAGGAGTTATTTCTAAGTATAACACTTAAAGTTTAATAGGTTTCAAGGGTTGTTTTTTCCCCTTTAGTATTTTTAGACGAATTTCTTTTATTTTATATATGTGAGAGGAACTTGAGACTTATTAAGAAGAGGGACCATTGGCTTAGATATATATAAAAATGGGGTCGTGGAAAGGGGGAGAGAGAGGGAGAGAGGGCTCGGATGGGAGAAAGGGAGAGAAGATGGTTGGATTGGGTTGCTTGTGAAATCTCCATCATTCCCCTTATTTATATTTGGTAAAAATATCTGAATTTAATTGGTTTTAATAAACTTTCGACATCCACCGGTCAGAACGTAACACAGGGCACGATATGGCGCCATACACTTGGTAGCTTAGTGGAAATTTGCTCGGAGAGTCCTTATAATTTGTATTGTCTTGTAATTAAGTCATTGTACTTTAATCTATGTTATTCTAGACCTTTAACTTAATAGAGTTTACAATTTGATAGTTATATTTTACGTCTTACTAATCCATGACTACGTTCTTGTCTTTAAAAATTTCTCTAGTGACAATCTTTGAGTCTTGTGATGTATTAATACAAATTTACGTCGTTATTCAATGCCGCAATCTTGTGCAGTTAGTCAATTATTATCAATACAATGTCAACAGTTACTTTCTAATTCCAATCCATTGTCCAAATATCGATCATGTTACTAATGATCATGTTCTAACGTTGAACATTGATTTGAGTAACAATCTTGTAACTCAATGCAATCACATTGTTATATTGTAATTCTTGACAATCTTATAACAATTCAAATACAATTATATTGTCATATTTTAATTTTCATCATTCAATTGAATGACAATTTGCAACTTTGCAATTCGTTACGATTATATTGTCACAATCCAATTCTAGGCATTCATTTGAGTGACAATTTTGTAACTTTACCATCGATGCATTTCAAATTTTGAATGTTTAATTGGGTAATAAGCTTGGAATCTTATAATACAATTCAAGCAATTATTTAATCATTAATATATACTTGCCTTAAAATTTTACGAGATATTACAGTATTTACATAACAAATCAATGTTTATTTTACAATATGAAAACAAAAATATCGCATATGTACTTAAGAGTCTTTTTATTATATTTTTTAGTTAGAAAATCAATGTTTTAAGTTGTTATTATTCTCCATCTTCAAATTATCTCTTTTTTCTATCTAATTATATCACATAGATTGACTCAACCATTTCATTTCATTTATCTTCAAATTTATGTCATACAAGAACGAATGCAAAACTAGTCATGTTATAAACAAAGGCAAGATATGTTCAATAAAAATTAAGTTGACAATCAAAGCAATAATAGAGGTACACACATGGACATTAGACAGATGAACTTACATTTGTATAGTTGAGACAAATGTTTTCACTTAGTTTCCTTGCAATTTGCGTCACTTAAAACTCTATCAAGAATAGAGCACATGGAATTCAATCCAAAAATGCAAGAATATAGTCATATAATAAAACGCAAGACAAATCTTACACACTATACTCCTACCTACCAAATTGAATCCACACAGGCCTATCCCAAAGGGAACACACCAAGAAGTGGAGGAAAGCCAAGAGACCAACATAAACTGTTTATTGCAAAAACTAATGTATATCTGCATAAAAATGAAAATAATAAAGAAAAAATTTTTAACATGATAATTATAACCTTCAACCTATATTCTCTACTTATACTAATACATTTCAATTCTTAAGAATAGAGACAGAGGTTTCCATGCTTACCCTCAGGAGGACCAGTAATCTTTGAAATATCTAGCATTGCAATGATCACCAAAAATTATTAAGAATTACGAAAGAATCTTCCAATCCAAGGAACCCATCATTTATGGCACACTAAGACTCAAAATGCGTCTGTTTTTTGCTCACTTGCCCTTTATCTGAATAAGGCGGTGAGCGGAACCAAGTTTATGAAATGAAAACAAGCCGTTCTTCAATTCACTAAATTTAAAATGATTAAACACAAAAAAAAAATCTAGAATCCAAAAAAAAAAGCAGCATAAGAAGACATTCTTCAAGAAAGCTAGTCAAGCACCAAAACCCATGTTAGTGGGAAACTCAATGTTAGTGGGAAACTCAGGAAGGCTTCATGACGACACCTTTTTTCACTAACACAGTAAAATTTAACAATGGCCTATCAGAGAAACAAATTAACAACAACCCATGAAAGAAACAACTTACAGAGTAAATGGAAATGATGTTCAAACTGTAATCTTTAGAGATGTAAAAAGTTGTTCTTGTTCTCTGTTTTCGGCGGTTTTTTCTTAAAAAATGAATAGATCTTGTGAAACTATGCTCACTAGTAAACAACAAGGCGAACCCTAAAGGACGAAATCAAGCCCCATTTGCCGGAGACTTTACACAATTTCAGCACCGAAATCGAGCCCAAATGCGTAAGTCGGCAATAAAGAGGGGAAGCAGATAGACCACTGTTGGAGAGCGCTATTTGGGGGCCGAAATCGCCGGCGATGGAGGTTGATAACACTTCAATTTGATTCGCCAAACAAAAAGGTGTAGCAAAATTTGCGTTGAAGAAGAAGAGAAGATTCGAGAGGAATTGTTGTTGTGGACAAAGAAGACAGGCCCAAAAAAAAAAGCAGCCAATTAAATGGGGCATTCACACATGTGTGATGAAGGGTAAATTTGGAACATTGGCAATATTTTTGACGAAACCACGTGCTGCATCTCTTTTATATTGTAAGGATATATATGATATAGACAATTAAGGACATCCTAGAACTATTCCCAAAAAGAAAAAAATCCTAATAAAATTTAAGACAAGTTACACTGTTTTTTCGAATTTCATTCCGGCACTATATATCGAGCACGTTATAGTATTATATGGGGTCATGTGACGAGTATTAGAATACGCCACATGCACATCACATAGGTTATATGACGCTATAGTGTGCTCGATGTATGGTGTTAAATCAAAATTACTGGTTTTTTCCCTATCATTATGCTAATACAATTCATCTGTCTGTCTTTTGCTTTTTATTTTTTATTTTATTTTTTTGACAGCAATCTGTCTTTATTTTCAATGCTTATCATTATACTTTCCCTCATCGATGCGGATGCTAGCTGCCCTTGTGATATGACCACATATTATTCCAATATATCTATTTTTTTATCATTTTTACAGTCTAATTCCATCCAACGTCTACTTTTAGAACAAGATTAAAGTGGGGGTAAAAAAATCCAACGTGAAAAAATCTAAAGTGAAAATTTGAAGGGGAAAAGATTTATTTAAAAAAGAGAAAAAATCAAAGGGGGAAAAACCAATTACAAGGGTGAAAAAACAGAAACAAGGGCTAAATTTAGCCTCTTCTTTACCTTTCCCCCTTAAGAGCATGATTAACATGGGGGAAGAACTCAAAATTTTCCCCCTTTATTTATTGCATGCAAATAATGTACATATGTAAAATGTCATTTTGGAAGGGGAACAAAATGAATTTGGCCCCTAATTTAGGTTTTTTCCCCTCATTGAGTTTGTCTCGGTTTTCCCCTTCACATTATTTGGAAATATTTTTTCTCCCTAGTTTTTCCCTTTAGCTTTTTCCCCTTGGTTTTTTCTCCCAATATTAATCTTGCTCAAAAAGGGCCAAAAGTTATTTTCTTCAACCTATATATTATTTGACTTAAGAGAGAAAAACCCAAAGATAGGGTCATTCCTCTCTACATAATTTACATATATGTAAACAAAGTGAGGAAAAACCCCACATTAATCATGCTCTTATTTCTTATCACATTTATTTTTTTTTAAGGAAAACAGTCAAGACTATTCAAGAAATAACATGTCACGGCTAATGGCTGGTCCAACAAATCGTGGTAAGCAATCAATCCATGAACCGTTGAAAAAGCCTGAAAGGGTGTGAGAAGCAATCAGGCGGGCAACTGAATTCGAGTCTTTGGGGATATGGATGCATGAATCACATCTAAGCTTTGACATAAACGATAAAATTTCACGCAGAAGAGGACCATTTGGAAGGTACTCGGTATATCTTCTAAGGTCTATCACTACTCGAAGGCAATCAGATTCCAAGCAAATGTAGCACCAGCCGTTATCCCTAGTAAAATGAAGTCCAAAAAGGATAGCAGCACCTTCGGCATCTTCAATTCTTGGTGTACCAATCATCCTTCTACCAGAAACTCCCAAGACAATCCCTTTATCATCCTTGATTACTGCTCCAACTGAAAAGCACTGTCTCTCTTCGCTAATAGTCGCATCAACATTAAGTTTTAACCGGCCAGTAGGAGGGCTTTGCCACTCACTCTTTCTGGGTCTTTGAGTCCTCGATGAGAAATCGTTCCGCCCTAGAGAAGAAGCTGAATGCAGAGAAGACACAAGGGCAACGACCAAATTTGGGTCTTTCATGTTGTTGCCAAAAATCTGACAATCGTTGTGCTCAAGCCAAATGCTTCTAGCTGCACAAAGAATAAAATACAAATCATCAATTTTAAATAGATTAGATAAAGCAAAAATCTTTTCTTTAATGTCATGGGAGGCACTGAAATGTTTGATAAAAGTCCACAGCCCTGCATGCTTCCGAGATTGCTTCGCATAATTACATTCAAATGAAATATGGCTAATGTTTTCCAATTCCTTGCAGTGTAGGCAAACTCTTCAAACCGGTAGACCCCTCCTAATTAAATTGCATCCTATAGGTAGGCAATCATTGAAAGCTTTCCACAAGAACACTTTCACTTTAAGCTGACCAGGCATTTTCCAGATCTTATTCCACCAGTTGAAGTTGTTAGTGCTGCATGAAGTTCCAGCTTTAGACTCGGATATGGAGCACTTGTAACCACTCCTGACAGTGTATTGAATGTTCTGGTCAAAATGCCAAATGAGTTTGTCTGAGTAATGCTTAAAACCAGTGATAGTACCCATGATGATTGTGCGGTCAGGTGGGAGGAAGACATTGGTAATCCGATTAACATTCCAAGCACCAGTATTAGTCAACAAATCAGCAACTCGAGGGTAAAAAGAGGTTGAATAGAGTGATTGGTTTGAAAGAAGGTGCTTTAGGAAGCCAGGGGTCTTTGAAAGTCCTAATGGATGTGTCATCGCCTACTCTCCAACGAAGTCCCAGCTTCAAAACCTCTCGTCCCCAAAGGATACTCCTCCAGGTGAATGAATCTCCTTGTTTGCATATTGCATCCATGAAACCACTAGCATTGAAGTATTTGCCCTTCATAATCTTAGACATAAGAGAATCGGGTTCCTTAAGTAGCCTCCAAGCTTGCTTGGCTAACATTGCTTTGTTAAAGGCCTTCAACTTTCTAAAGCGCAGTCCTTCCGAACCTTTAGGCACGCAAAGCCTATCCCATCTCATCCAATGGATTTTCCTGTTAAATGTATCCCCTTCCAACCAAAATTTTCCAATGGTAGACTGGAGTGATGAGATAATAGCATCAGGAAGTCGAAAAATACTCATAGCAAAAGTTGGAATTGCTTGAGAATGGACTTAATAAGCACTTCTTTTCCTCTAACAGAGAACACCCTCATTTTCCCTCCAGTCACTTTTTTTCGTAACTCGATCAACAATAAAAGCAAAATCCCGTCTCTTCTGTCTGCCCAAAGTGAGAGGGAAGCCAAAGTAAGTCTCCCACTTCGTGTCAAGAGAAATACCAAGCATCCCAGCCAACATAATCCTGTCACATACGTCAACATTAGGGCTAAACCAAATAGAAGATTTCTAGAAATTTACTCTTTGCTATGAACCTTGCTCGTAGGATCTCAAAATAACACCGAGGTGAAGGAAATCCAAGTCTTTAGCCCTGAGAAACACCAAACAGTCATCCGCAAAGAAAAGATGGCTGAGTCTAGGACTAAGTCTTCCACATTTCAGTTTGAGAATAGTTTTCCTTGCCTCAGCTTGGTGTAAAAGCCCTGAGAAAGCCTCGCGACGAGAAGAAACAAGTATGGAGAAAGTGGACATTCTTGCCTCAGACCCCTGAAAGGTATAATTCTGTCCCTAACTCGGCCATTAATAAGTAGAGACATACTAGTAGTAGAGATACAATTCATGATCAAATGTTGTCATCTCGAAGAAAAGCCCATAATGCCCATAACTTTGGTGACAAAACTCCATTCCATCCTATCGTACGCCTTATAACATTTATTTGGACAATAAGACAAACAAAAAGGTTAACAGGAGAGATATGTTGCCTGTTGGCCCATATAAATACCACAATTTAAAAGATATTTAATTTGTTGAAAAAGAGATTATATCACGTGTCATCTTTTTTATTACTTTTTGTTCAAACAGCCTAACTTCTTTTTTTGTAATTCGAACAAGTGTTATAGTAATTAGATGTTCACAGAAATCTTTGGTTCGAATAAAAAGGGTTAGAACTACACTTACCTTTTTAGTATTTCCATTCTCCTCCCCTAGCTCTCCTCTATATATTTAAAAAAAAAAAACATTAACTAATTTTTAATTATTTGAGATAGTAATAAAGTCACTCTATTTTTTCCCCTTCCTTTTTTTGATCAAACACTTTACAAATAGCGTGAGTCTATTTCAACAATAACTTTTGATTCCTAAATAATTTGCCAGAATTATTCTTCTCAATTCCAATCAATATCTCCGGAAATTATTCCCACTTTATAGTGATTGATTAACATTTTCAATTGGTTCTTATATTTTACACAAACAAATTGAACAGTACCTCTAAAAAACAAATTGACGTCAATAGGGTGCCCCAACTACTAAGTTGTGTACCTATAGGCGAGAGATTTTCTTTTGGATTAATTACGGTGTCAAATGTTGATGTTAATGAGGGTTTTGAGGATCCAGCTAAATTGCGGTCTACGTGAATTTTCAAATTTATATAACATGCATTTACGTGCTTATATAAAATGAGAGATATCTTAACAATTATTGTGTTTTATTGATTCACTTTTTTTCTAAAAGTCAACTTTTATGCCTCAAAAAAGATATATGTAGTATAAACTAATAATAAAAAAAATTTTTTGCAGGGAGCCAGGGACCGAAAGAAAATGTTTAGAGTTTAACGAAAAAATAAAAAGGTAGAATAAAAATTCGGTCACCATTGGAAAATATTCAAGTTTTATTATGTTTTCAGGAAATAACTAACCTTCAACTTAGGCGATGAAACCTACTTATTTTGGGGCCTCTGAGCGCGGGAAAGAGTTCATCGATATTATATTTTATATATTTGTAGAAAGCATAAAGCAGAACTGATTTCACTAAGCAAGCGTTGTGATGAAGATGGAGGACAGTGATGCAAAACCTCGTGCTTCTTCATCTAAATTTGGTGCTACCAAGGGCGAGCTCGAAGCAGTGGGTCTTGATGATGATTTCAAAGAGATTACCGAAAAGCTGGTTACTGGATCAGAGGAACTTCAAATTCTTGCAGTTGTTGGGATGGCCGGAATCGGTAAGTCAACTCTTGCTGAAAAAGTTTATTAACACTTCTCTGAGTCGTCGAGTCATTTTGATACTTATGCTTGGGTAACGGTGTCTCAATCTTACAAGAAGCGACAGATATTAATTGGTCTTGTAAGTTCCCTCAAAGGTTCAAAGAAACACCATAGTAATCTTAATGAGTTGTATTCGGAGAGCGATGATCAATTACAAGCATATTTGTACCAGAGTCTATGTGGTCATAGGTATTTGGTTGTCATGGACGATGTCTGGGGTACTGAGTTTTGGAATGACTTAAGAAAACTATTTCCTAGTACCCAGAAAAGTCGAATCCTGCTCACTACTAGGCTCGTGGGTGTGGCTGAGAAGATTGACTCTCGTACTTCTATTCATAACATGAAGCTTCTGAAAGAGAAAGAAAGTTGGAAGTTATTGCGTCTCAAGGTGTTTGGGAAAGCTGAATACCTCCCCGAATTGAAGAAAATTGGGAAGAACATAGCCACAAATTGTAGAGGACTTCCACTCTCACTTGTTGTCATTGGCGGTCTCCTCTCAAAGGCCCCAAAGACACAAGAATTCTGGGAAGATGTTGCTCAAAATTTAAGTTCAGTAGTGATCTCAAACGATGAACAGTGCATTAAAGTTATATCCTTAAGTTACACTAATTTGCCCAGTGACCTGAAGTACTGCTTTCTGTACATCTCCATTTTCCCTGAAGATTTTGACATCTCTGTCTCCAAACTAGTCAAGTTATGGGTTGCAGACGGATTTTTAAAACCAGTTGAATCTAAAATCTTGGAAGATGTGGCATATGATTTCTTGTTGGATCTAGTTGATATAAGCCTGATTTTGCCTGGTGAGCAGAGTTCCCTGGGAAAAATAAGAACATGCAAGATTCACGATATTATATGTGAATTTTCCTCTGAAGAAGCTAAAAAGAACAGGGTTTGAACAGGGTTGTTCATATCTCAGATAAGAGTCTCTCCACTATTTTAGAGCACACTAGTCCATCGCGCCT
>CAVNYN010205305.1:0-27202 GCA_963692815.1 Nyctanthes arbor-tristis | reverse complement strand
CATCGGTCTAGGGACGTACCATTGGCTAAAGAGATAACTGCCTTCTTAGCCAGAACCTGCAAACCTTTTTCACTCATGTGCCCAAGCCTCTTATGCCACAGATCAGGAGAAGGATCTTCAACTGCATTTACCCCAGTCTTACAAGACTTTGCATAAGTCTTGTATTGCGTGCAACAAAGCTTTCCACTGGCAACGACTATTGATCCCTTTGATAACCTCCACTTCTAATCACCAAAAGTACTTAAATACCCGATTCGGTCGAGAGTGTTTATTGCAATTAGATTAAACCGCATGTCAGGAATATGCCTTACATCCTTCAGAATTAGGATGTATCCCATATTTGTCTCCAGGTGAATGTCACATATCCCCATGATTCTGGAATGTGAAGAGTTAACCATATTTGACTGGCCATAATCACCTGCTCTGAATATAGTAAACAACTCAATATTTCTGTAAACATAGTATGAGGCACCATTGTCAACATGCCACTCAGTAAGAGGGTCTCCAACATGCAGGCATTGACCCACTCCAAAAGAGAGTACATCACTAGTCACCACACCTACAATATTTTCATCCTCTTTCTTCTGATTATTACCCTCCTTCTGCTCTCTCAACCAAATTCTGCAATTTCTTTTATAATGACCCTCTTTGCCAAAGTGATAACAAGTCTTCTTATCTTTTGACTTTGACCTGCCTCTAGACTTGATGTGACGCTTTTGCCCTTTATTCTTGCTTCTTCCTCTGTGATCATCTGAAACAAGAGCCAATGTATTATCTGAACCCATATGCAAACCTGAAGATTTCCTTCTGATTTCCTCATTCTGCATACTATTCTTCACAGAATCCATAGACAACACACTATCTGAAGCAGAATTACTAATAGTCACAACAAAAGTCTCCCAACTGTCTGGCAAAGAACTCAAAAGCAGTAATGCTTTCAATTTATCCTCGAGAGTCATTCCCATTGTCACCAGCTGATTCACAACATTCTGAAAATTTTTTAAGTGCTCTGTCACGCTCGTACCATCCTTATATTTCATATTGACCAAGTCTCTGATCAGAAAGGACTTTCTGGCTGTAGTTTTCTTCTCAAACATGGACTCTAATTTAGTCCACAATTTATTTGCATCTATCTCCTGTGCCACATGATGAAAAATACTATTATCCACCCACTACCTTATCGTCCCAATAGTTTTCCTATGCAATTTCTGACAATCCCTATCTTCCATATCTTCCGGTTTAGAATCATCACCATCAATAGGATCATGTAAATCCTTACACTAAAGGATATCCTCCATTCTAGGTTTCCATGTCACCCAATTGTGATTGGTAAGCCTAATCATAGCACTACCAACTGGGTCATCCATTTTAATCCACACAATTGAACCTGTCTCTGATACCACTATTGGGAATTTAACCAATTTCCCTAAACCTGTGTGATTAAAATAGACAATTAATATGTCAAACAATAATATATATGCGGAAATTTAAATAACACCCGGAATTATTTAACGTCGTAAAACCCTCCAATGAGAAGGGAAAATTGACGGGGCAAACCGACAACTCCACTATTACCAAAAAATAATGGGAATACAATGTTTATCTTCTCAAGATTATCGCCCTAAATCAAGAGGTAACCACACACGATCACAATCACGTAACACCGTCAAGAACAATATTCTTGGCACCACAAATAACTCATCTAACAATATAGATGGAACCCAATAATCAATAACAAGAGATGAAGAAAATATCACCTAACCCGTTTCAAGAATTAACTTGGAGAAACCACTGCTTGAAGAAGACGAAACCCAAATAGACGTCAAAAACTACTTTTCAAGCGATATACGAAAGGCTGAATTTATTTCCTTCGGCCTTGTTGCTGTGCAAATTTCCGTACGTGAATTATAGTTTGCCTTTTCTGCCTTTTTCGTGTACCGTGTTTCTTCTGTCGCTTTTTTCTGTTTTTCGTGTCCTTCTGCCGGCCTCAACATGTACTTTGTTTCAACACACACACACACACACATATATATATATATTGAACAAAGCCAAATCCTAGTAGGCTTAGGATTTCGTGTCCCTCAAGGCTTCTAATTTTATTCAGCCAAATTACATAATTCATCCTCCAACTTTTGTCTTACTGAGTATTCAACATGGGCTGGATCCGCCCAACATCATACACGGTTTCGAATGAGATAAAGAAGTGAGGAATCCTCTTTTAGACTCTAACTCTCCCACTCCAGTCATTGCTTTTCTTTCTGCTACTTTGAAAGTACTTCAACTTCAGCCACTCAAACTTTCGACATTCCTTTTTATTTCTCATCAAAGGACTGACATATCGGGAAATATCATTGCTATTATTCAAACAAGCATAAAATGTATGCTTGCATGTTAGTCCATAGGTCAAATCGAATATGTAATTATTGGAATAATTGTTGGAGACTCAAAAAGAAATAAAGTGGCTTAGACAAATATTTTTTGTCGATAACCGCAGACCAATCAACCGAATATTGATTAATATGTAATCGATCGAACACTGCTTGCAAACGGTTCTTTTGCTCAGAAACAAAATTTTCCAAATGTTCCTGGGAAATTCTTGCTACCGTTGGACCATTTGTATCTATATGCATCAGGATCCTGATTCATGGATTTCTCGGGACGGGTAGATATATATTTGAATGGCTACAAGTCAACTCTTTTAGATGTTTTGTCTCGAATCCGATTGAATCTTAGATGAATGGTAGGTTTACATTAGGGAAGAAAGACATGTATATGTGATATTAGATATTGACTAGTTATATATGAACTAAAGATATATTTCATTTTCTCCACTACTGCATTGTATGTGGATTCCAATAGAAGTCCTTCCATCTCATTGTCAGTGTCAGTTGGCTGAATAAGCAGTTGAAATCAAGAAAAGGATAGAAGAAGAATTCAGAACCAAGAAATGGAAGAATGAAAGTCTTATGGATTCACAAAGATTCTGTGGATAGAAATGAAAAAAGAGATATTGAAGTAATTTTGATGATTCAAAAATATTATTACTTCAATTCGTATACAATACTTGCATTCTTGATGTAGTTGCTACATAGTTGGTTCTCATCCCTGAGAGACTACGAGTGTAATAGGAGCATCCATCGACAAAAGGATCACCATAAGATGATCGTTTCATGGCTATTGAGAATGAATTAAATCAGATGGTTCTATCTCTCAATCTTTTTGACTTGCTCCTACAGAATCAAGTTCAAAAAGATTGAAAAAATTAGTCATTCACAGCCACTGATGAGGGATTCCTTGAAAAGTTGAGGATTAGTAATCTTTGTTAGAAATTGAATGGATTCGGTCTTTTACATATGCGAGGAAGGTAATCAAAAAAGAAAGAAGAACAAAACCACCTATAAGAACCATATTTTGACTTTTATCTGGAGAATAGCCAACAACAGTTTCCATTGAATGACTAATAGATCCAGACACTAAAATAATAATGCTTTGGAATAAGCATGAGTAATCAAATGAAATAAAGCATTTTGATAAGATCCCATTCCTACAGCTAACATCATATAATCTAATTGAGACATTGTCGAATAGGCTAACCTCTTCTTAACGTCTTTTTGGGCAAGAGCTAAAATAGCTCCAAATAATACTGTTATTATTCCTATCAAAGAGATGAAATTCATTATGTAAGGTATAACTATAAAAAGAGGAAGAAAACGAGCTATAAGAAAAATTCCCGCTGCTACTATAGAAGCAGCATGTATAAGAGCCGAATTGGGAGTAAGTCCTTCCATAGCATCGAGTAGGGGGTGTGGGGAGATGATGGAGACAGGGGTTCATTTTGTTCATGGTACTAGGAAATGGAATCCTAAAATGGCACCTTATATCTTTGCAAAGTGTAAAAGGTATTCATATTACAAATCTTATTAGAACTACTCGTTTTTTATCCGAAGCTTGTGATTTGGTTTTTGATGCAGCAAGTAGGGGAATTACATTTATATATAAAAAATCGAGATATGGTGATATAACATAGAGGCTTCCAAAAGTGGAACAGGTGTTAGAAGTGCATTCAACTAATTCAATATCGATGAATCTAGAAAAGGCGGTCGATGGTTGGAATGAATGTATAACAAGAATTCTTGGAATTTTGTGGGGCTTCTTGATCAGTGATGAACTAACAATGGTGCAAAGTCGTATCTCTTTGGTTAATAAGATCCAAAAGGTTTATCGATCCCATGGGGTACAGATTTATAATAGGCATATAGAAATTATTGTAGGCCAAATAACATCAAAAGTTTTGGTTTCAGAAGATGGAATGTCTAATGTTTTTTTCACCCAAAGAATTAATTGGATTATTAGGAGCGGAACAAATGGGAAGCGCTTTGGAAGAAGCGGTCTGTTATCAATCCATCTTATTGGGAATAACAAGAACAACCCTCAATACTCAAAGTTTCATATCTGAAGCAAGTTTTCAAGAAACTGCCTAATAGCGAAAGCAGTTCTTCGAGGTCGGATCGATTGGTTGAAAGGCCTGAAAGAAAATGTTGTTTTAAGGGGTATGATTCCCCTTGGTACTGGATTGAAAGGATTAGTGCCCCCCTCAAAATAAGATAACAAAAGTCCTTTGGAAACCAAAAAAAAAATATATATATATTCTATTCCATGAGGAAATGAGAGTGTTTCACCACAAAAAATTGTTTGATTCTTGTCTTTCAAAGAATTTCCATGATACATTAGAACAATCATTTATAAGATTTAATGATTCCTAAGAGCATATTTATCCTTTTGACTATTTGTATTTGGTATAGTCATTTTATTTGGTAATCAAAATAATAATGAATAGAAAAGTAATGGCATGTTCGTCTATCTATGGCCAATCTATGGTAGAAGAGAAGGTTCCATCAGAACAATTATTTATTTCAAGTTAGAGATCCTCCTTTCTTTTTCTTTTTCTTTTTTTTTGGGAAAAAAGGAAGGGGGTGTGGAGAGAAATGTCAAGAAGATATTGGAACATTGATTTGGAAGAGATGATGGAGGAAGAGATGATGGAGGTAGGGGTCATGGTACTAGGAAATGGAATCCTAAAATGGCACCTTATATCTCTGCAAAGCGTAAAGGTATTCATATTACAAATCTTGTTAGAACTGCTAGTTTTTTATCCGAAGCTTATGATTTGGTTTTTGATGCAACAAGTTGGGGAAAACAATTCTTAATTGTTGGTACCAAAAAGAAAGCAGCTGATTCAGTAGCACGGGCTGCGATAAACGCCTAGTTTCATTATGCTAATAAAAAATGGCTCAGCGGTATGTTAACTAATTGGTTGACTACAGAAACGAGACTTCATAAGTTCACTTGCACAGAAATCAAAATTTGACCTCCCATGGATTGAAGAGAAAAGAGTAGGAGGTCAATCAGAAAAAGAAATGATAATTAATCAAAGGTCCAACTGATCCCCGCGCCTGTATTGTAAATATGCAGTTACGAATAATCTAGCCAAAGTAATAGGAATTAGACCTAACACGGTTCCAAATAGAAAAACTTCAATCATTTTAATTTTTTGAAAAGGAGAAAAAAAGGTAATTTCTATACCTAAATATTAATCTCAATTGACGTGAATCTCAATGACCAAAAATTGACAATTGATGCAATTAATAACTATAGAATACATCAAATCTCACAGAAAGATTTCTTTTAGGAATTCTTTCTTTCAAATAGAAATTTGAAATAAGTTGTATCTTGCTCAGACCAATAAATAGAGCTGAAGTTAGAGTTAAAGCTACAAGTAAAAAACCGAAATAACTAGTTATAGTAAGCATGAAGGAGCGAAATGAAATATGTTATTTTTATACATATGTCTAGAAAGCATTTACCTAAATTTCAATTTTTGTAAAATAGGAGGACGCCGAAAGTTGAATGTTTTTGATTCATCTATCATTATACATGGCACAAACAAAGATAAAGTGATAGACATATAAAACAAAATTGATTCATCCATTTGTAACAGCTATCCAGCTCGTGATTCCTATCAATCGATTCATTGAGCATAAACTTAACAATACAAACTGGATCATCTAACTTTTTTCTTAAAAAAAAAAATCTTTTTGAGAATTATTTTTTGTGAATCAAATTGTCATGGAATACAATTTCAAAACCTAAGGACTGATCAAACCAAAATAAAAAAGATTTTGGAATTTATTGAATTCATTTTCTATTTTAGAGTTAACAGTGACCCTGTAAAACTTTTATATTTTTGGACCGTAATTCATTAAATTCAGTAATAGGTTCATTCCCATAATATCTTAAATGAATGCGAAGAAAAAAGGTATCACATGATAAATAGAAAAAAAAAATCTTTTCTTTTTCCAACTAGATTCTGAAACTAGTAATTTCTATTATCGTTTTTAGTTTTTACAATCTTTCTTTCCCTATTTTAAAATAAAGCCTCATCCTTGTTTTGGATCACGATCCAATACAACAATACATCACAACTATGGATTCCAATTATTTTATTCTTTCTTTGCTTCGCTTTCTTTCTTCGAATACGCTCTACTACTCTTTTTTGTTACTGGACGATTAACCAATTCCTTAAAATGAAAAAAGGATTCCAACAAAAAAAATTGCTTCTACAACTACAAAAGGGGAATTTCTAGATCTCGCGCATCTTCTTAAGTTGTGGGAATATGATAATCCCTTTCATTGTAAGAATTTTCTATTAAATAGAGTATCATTTTACATCAACTGGTAAAGGAAAGGAAGAAAGAAATTATTTAGCACTTCCTTTTGATACTGATTCAAATTGTATTGCTGTGTCAGAAGGAGGATAGTTATACTAATGCGGTATACTCTAAAGACGCCCTTGGCACAATATTGACATTTTTTTGAAAAAAAAAAGAAAGGATATGTGGGGAGAATGACAAGAAGATATTGGAATACCGATTTGGAAGAGATAATGAAGGTAGGGGTTAATTTTGGCCATGGTACTAGGAAATGGAATCCTAAAATGGCACCTTATATCTATGCAAAGCGCAAAGGTATTCATATTACAAATCTTATCAGAACTACTACTTTTTATCTGAAGCTTGTGATTTGGTTTTTGATGCAGCAAATAGGGGAAAACAATTCTTAATTGTTGGTACCAAAAATAAAGCAGCTGACTCAGTAGCATAGGTTGCGATAAAGGCCCAGTGTCATTATGTTAATAAAAAATGGCTCGGTGATATGTTGACGAATTGGTCGACCACAGAAATGAGACTTCATAAGTTCAGGGACTTGAGAATGGAACAAAAAAATAGGAAGACTTGACCGTTTTCCGAAAAGGGATGCAGCTATATTGAGAAGACAATTATCTCACTTGCAAACATATCTGGGCGGGATTAAATATGTGAGAAGGTTACCCGATATTGTAATTATCATTGATCACCAAGATTTCTAATCCGCTACCGAGCTTATTCCAATACCAAGAGCTTGGATCGAATCGGTATATTTAAATAACTAAAGTTTTATCTTTTGCCGAAGAAGTTTTGACAGCTATGGATAACAAAAAACACAAAAATCATAACAGAAAAATGGATTGTGGAAAAACCGATAGTTTCTTTTTTAGTTTTGAAAAATAAGCCTTTCTTCTTTTTTTTATTGCTTGAATATCTTAAATTTATTTGAATATAATAAATAACAAGCATTTTCAATTTCAAATCAAATCTATATATTAATTAATCCACTTAAGTCTTGGTACCTTTTATACCGCGATTTTCCTGCCCTTTTTATTTGGTAAATTTTATGGTAATTGTTTTTTTTCTTTTGAACAAAAATTTTTGTAAAAGAACTCAGAGAAGACTTGAATCTGTGATAGTTGGGTTTAACAACTAAACTTTAACTATTTTACTCATTTGTTTTGTTTGTTAATTTATTCGCTAATAAATTAACATGCCAAATCGGAAATGTCAATTCTAAAATAAACTTTAATCCATCATAATTCATTAATTCACCATCTCTACTATATGTATTGGTGAGTTTAATGTCAGTTGAATTTTTTAATGCATTTTATATATATATATATTTTTTCAATTTGCTAGTTTTATTAGGATTTTTTTAAATGAGGTGGGTAACTAATATTTTTTTCCATTATTATATATATGTACGAATGATTGTATGTAATAATATATGCTTCCTTTTAAACAATCTTGAATTTTATGATTACTAGATCTATTAATCTTATTGATTCAATTAATATATATTTGTGTTTTTATATTTTCTACAGGAGTGTAAATATTATATATTTATATCTAACTATCTAATAATATATTTTTGTAAGTTTTTCTACCCGTGCAACGCACAAGTGGTTTAACTAGCAAATTATTATTTATCTATAATTCATTGGGACAAAAAGAGGGCCCGGCCAGGTACTGACCAAGCCATGCCATGAGAATAAGAAAGGCCTTTCGAACAAAATCAACACAAAGATGTCTTATTTTTTTATTTTTTTCAGTGTTTTTTATAGGCTGCTCGTTTGAGCCCTTTCTTTACCTTAAAAAAAAAATTCCTGATTTCTATTTCTCTATAGAGAAAGAAGAAAAAGAAAGACTCCTTTCATTATATTATGTGTATGTGTAATGTAGTAATTATCTTTTTTCAACTGGGAGAGATGGTTGAGTGGACTAAAGCGTCAGATTGCTAATCCATTTTATGAGCTATTCGTACGAAGGGTTTGAATCCCTCTCTTTCCGCTTCCATTGATAAGTTGATTTTTTTTTCAAAGTTTTCAAATCTTAGTTAAATATGTGTGATAGATAAAATCCTAAGAAATTTGGAAAATTAACCAAGGAAAAACCTATGGGTTCTATTCCTCACGTCTGGGATTACATCCTGGATCATTAGATAGGAATCCAAAGATGAAGAGAGAAGCAAAAAATATCACTATGATATAAATGAAGAGTTTCAGAGCAAGCGTTACACAGTCTCCAAGATTATTTTTTTAGGGCAAAAAAAGGAGAATAGATCTTCCATTTTACTACTACATATCCTATTTTGACATCAAGAAATGAGTGTTTTTCTAGAAATAGAAATGAACTGTCAGAAATTCAGTTGGAATAAGAGTTTTTCATTAACAAAACTTTTTTTCATATCCAAAAAATTCGATATTGTGGGAGACACTAATATTACCTAATATAATAGGGGTTAGGGTCTTTCACTGGAAAAAGGTCAAAACAAAAAGAGAGGAAATGCTGTAAGACGGATTTATGGAGACTACCTAAGAATTTCAATGTGTGAATCGAGGTTTCAGACTCTAAAACTTATCTTATTTTATCAACTATTAGAATTTTTTCTCGAAAAAATCATGAATTTTCTAGGATATTATTAAGGATCCCCTTAGAGGAGGATAAGGCTAAGTAGAGCAAAAAGGTTTCCATGAGATGGGAAATGAAAAGTAGCAGTCCCACACGAAGTTTGTGAATAAGTGATTGCCTGATAATGAGCAAGGAATACCCGTCTTTCTACTAAACAGGATGTATTGAACTCATATTTCAATAGATACTCTTTATGAATGTCAACTAAGTATCGTAAGTAAATTGCTCTCGGTTGTTCAATCATTTGATAACCAGAGTCACTCTATGATAAATGATCACTATAAGTCAGACTAAATAGGATCAGCAACAACTGGTTTTATTACTGGACAGCTTATGATGTTCATAACGATCTATTATGCGTCTCTGAATCTAGCATTGGGTAGACCTCTTACAATAACTGCCCTAGCTCTACCATATCTTTTGTTTCATTTCTTCTGGAACAATCACAAACACTTTTTTGATTATGGATCTACGACTAGAAATTCAATTTGTAATTTCAACATTCAACGTGTATTCCTGAATAATCTCATCTTCCGATCTTATTCAACCATTTCATTTTACCAAGTTGAATGTTAGCCAGATTAGCCAACATTTATATGTTTCGATGAAACAACAAGATGTTATTTGTAACAAGTAGTTTTGTTGGTTGGTTAATTGGTCACATTTTATTCTTGAAATGGCTTGGATTCGTATTAGTCTGGATACGGCAAAATTATTCTATTAGACTGAATAAGTACCTTCAATCTAATAAGTACCTTGTGTCAAAATTGAGAAATTCTATGGCTCAGATATTTAGTATTCTCTTATTTATTACATGTGTCTACTATTTAGGCAGAATACCATCACCCATTCTTACTAAAAATGGAAAGAAACCTCAAAAATGGAACAAAGGGTAGCAAGTGAGGAAGAAAGAGATGTAGAAATAGAAATAGCTTCCGAAATGAGGGGGAGTAAACAAGAAATAGGTTTGATTGCCATCTTTTTTATATATACATAAGGCATTCTTCGGATAATTCAAATCAGAGTAATTGGATGTCCAACTCGGGCCGATCATAGATATCATATTCATGGAATAGGATTCATTTTCAAGATGCCTTGGTAGTGAAATGGTAGGCAAGCGAGACTCAAAATCTCGTGCTAAAGAGCCTGGTGGTTCGAGTCCTCTTCACAGTGAGTCCTCTTCAAGGCATAATATTGAGAACGCTTATTGAATGAGCAATTCAATAAGAGAGCTTGGATCAAATCGGTTAAAAGGCCTAGTATGCTGCGGTGTGTAATCTGATCCAAATTCTGATTTTACAGTTTTGGAATGAGAAACTGTCATCCCAGTCAATCCAACTGGGATGCCCTGGACCTAATGTGTCACTTGGCAGGAGGAACATGAAGCTTGAAGTTAGGGGTGTTGTCAATACTCCTCTTTTTTACCCTAACCGTTGGAATCGACCGTTTCGCTACATAAAAAATAATAAATTTGAAAGGGCTGTCAGAAATGAAATGTCACAATATTTTTTTGACATAAGCGAAAGTGCTGGAAAGGAAAGAGATCGGATACATATCCACCCAGTTTGGCAATTTTTGGGAAATGATAAAAAGAAGAATATTTCTATCTACACTAGAAAAATCCTCATCTAATGAACTCTATAATCATTGGGTTTATACCAACAAACAAAAAGTAATAATTTAAACAGTGAACTTCTAAATAGAATTGAAGCTCTAGACAAAGAATCCATTTTGTTGAATTCACTCGAAACAAGGACTAGATTGTGCAATGACAATACTAGAAAAGAATACTTACTTCCAACGTATGATCCTTTCTTGAACGGACCATATCGTAGAACAATAATAAAAAGTCTTTCACCTTCAATAAACAAAAAAAACTTTGATAGACAATTTCATAGAGAAAATTGGGATCTTCCGATCTATGGTATCCTTTTTCTGGATACTGATTATCAAAATTTGGAACAAAAAGCGGGTAGATTTGATTAAAAAAAATTTCAAATCCTTCCGTCCCAGAGCCATATCCATTTCCCATTTTTTAAGAATAAAAATTGTTTTCTTGAACAACATTCTGTTTAAAGTCTAGTGTTAGATGGAATGCGATTTTTTATCTTATATGAATCAGTTTTTTTCACAAACTGAACTAAATCGAGTTCAAATGACACCAGCTGGACCTAAATCTAGTTTTTATCAGGAAAGGTGGATCAAAACAAAAGAGTTTGAATTCAAAAATGTTGAGTGGGCTTTTTATCATATACTCATTCCCTTTGCTATTTAGGGGAAGTTAGTTATTTAGAAAAACTTTCCATCCTCTATTTATTTTCATTTTCAATGATGGATGTATTTTGAATTGAGATGCAAAAGAATCTATATTCCCTATCTCTGAATGATCTTTTAAAGAACTGATTAATTGGACGAGAATAAAGATAGAGTCTCGTTCTACATGTCAATACCGGCAACAATGAAATTTTTAGTAAAAAAAATATCCGTTGACTTTAAAAATCGTGAGGGTACAAGTCCCTCTATCCCAAAAAGCCTATTTGATTCCCCAAATATTTATCTTATCCCCTTTTCGTTAGCGGTTCCAAATTCCTAATATTTATCATTCACTCTAATTCTTTTACAAATGTATTTGCACATAAATGATTTTCTCTTATCACATGTGATATATAATACACATGCAAATTAAGCAAGGAATAGCCATTCGAATGATTCAAAACCATTACTCATACTGAAATTTACAAAGTCATCATTTTGAACATCCAAGAAATTCCTGGACTTGGAGAAAACTTTGTAATCCCCCTTGTCCTTTTAATTGACATAGACCCAGTCCTCTAATAAAAGGAGGATAAGATGCTACGTTGGGAATGGTAGGGATAGCTCAGTTGGTAGAGTAGAGGACTGAAAATCCTTGTGTCACCAGTTCAAATCTGGTTCCTGGCACATGATTCATTTGTATGAGTCTTTCTTTTAGAAATAAATTCGAGATACATATTCATTTCTAGTCTAGATCATAATACATACTTTTATCTATCTTAGCGAAATAAAACAAAGGTTCAGAAAGAAAAAAGGATAGGTTCAGAGATTCAATGGAGGCTGTTCTAATAAATGGAGTTGACTGCGTTGATAGGGGAATCTTTCCATCGAAACTTCGGAAAGGATGAAGGATAAAGGTATTATATCAAATGATTAATGATGCCCCGAATCTCTATCTGTATTTTTTCATATGAAAATAGAAGAATTGATTCCACATTGAAGAAAGAATCGAATAGTCATTGATAAAATCATTTACTCCATAGTTTGATAGATCTTTTAAAGAACTGATTAATCAGATGAGAATAAAGATCTTCCGATCTGTCCCGTTCTACATGTCAATACTGGAAAGAATGAAATTTTTAGTAAAAGAAAAATCCATAGACTTTAAAATCGTAGGGGTTCAAATCCCTCTATCCCCAAAAAGCCTATTTGACTCCCCAAATATTTATCTTATCCCTTTTCGTTAGAGGTTCCAAATTCCTTATATTTATCATTCACTCTAATTCTGCTACAAACATATTTGGGCATAAATGATTTTCTCTTATCACATGTGATATATAATATACATGTAAATTAAGCAAGGAATCGCCATTTGAATAATTCACAACCATTACTCATACTGAAATTTACAAAGTTGTCTTTTTACTGAAATTTATAAAGCCGTCTTTTTTAACATCCAAGAAATTCTAGGACTAAAACTTTGTAATTCCCCTTGTCCTTTTAAGTGACATAGACCCAGTCCTCTAATAAAATGAGGATAAGATGCTAAGTTGGGAATCGTCGGGATAGCTCAGCTGGTAGAGCAAAGGACTGAAAATCCTCATGTCACCAGATCTTGGATCTAGTAGTCTTAGCAGAAGACAATATACTTTAATATTATTGATCATTCTTTGATTCAAAGTACCACCCCATCTCAATTGAAAAAGCAAATACCGTTTTAGGATCTAATTGAGGTCTGCTTCCATGTTGCTCTTGTATTGTTTTTTCTTTTTCCCCCTTTTCATATCAGATCTCATAGAATCTTCTTCAATATCTTTTTGTTGGTTTGAAAGAACGGATCCTAGATCCTCTTGGCTTGTGGGTTCTTTTTCTTCTTGATTTCGATTCTTTATTTTTTTATTCGTTGGTATCAAAAAACTTTCTTTTTGTTTTTCATAGATCGGAAGAGCACACGTCTTGACTAATATTTTCATTTCTATTTAAATTTAAATTTAAAAGAAGTAATTTGCTTTGAAAGGTACTTTTGGAACACCAATAGGCATGAATTAAAAGAAAAAAGAACTAAGTACTATATTTCACTTATAGTTATCCATTTGTAATTTTTAACAATTATTTATAATATAATCAGTGATGATCAAATGGTTCGTTTTCTTCATTTTCTCCTGATTCTTGTTCCAAATCACTGATTAGTTTGTATGACCAACGAGGTACTTTTTTGCCGATTTCTTTTATTCTAATTGATTTTTTGCTAATTTTTTGGCCATTAGTATCAGTTATACTTCTATTTAATAAATATTTTAAAAAAATTTTCCTTCTTCAGAATCTATTTTTCCTTCTTCCTCATCTGAAAACACAGAAAGACCATCTGAATTCTAATTTGATCCTGTTTTTTTATCAAATTCATTGATGAAAGTTAAGAAATTAACAGTTTCGGCTGATAATGGTTTCTTATCAAATCTATCCATTTTTTGTTCCAATTTTTTATAATCAGTATCCAGAAAAATTGAAAAGTCTGAATGATCAACTCTGCAATTAGTTGTTAGAATCAATAGGTCTTCAAATTGTTCATTTGAAAAAATGGAAACCCTTGTTATTGGATGATCATGATACTTCCCAAAAAGCAAAATTCGTGATCAATAGAGGAACAATATCACCCTTTTTGTTCAATAAGATACCAAACTGGATGATTGAATCATTCCATACTAGAAATAATCGCAGGAAATCCTTTGATAACACGGATTCCTATTTCTCAATGATATTCCAAAATCAAGACAATTGGCCGAATCCCGTGAAACCATTTCGTAGAAGTTCATTGATATCTTCTTTTTATAAAGCAATATATATTGTTTTTTCTAAACTACCTCTCCCTTTTTTCTGAAATTTTTATCTATGCAGTTTTTACTTTTTCCCCCCTTTTCTTAAAGTGTTCTTTTTTTTCATGATTTATATTTTATTCAACTCGTATCATAAAAAAATTCAACTCAAAGGAAGCAGAATGGTGCATTGGTGGGACTTTTTTTTTTTAATTCATTCAGTATCCATTCTACCTTTACTCTATACTATCTATAAAAATGAATAAAGAGGAAAAACATTTTTGGATCATTTTTCTCAAAAATGTTTATTCTAATTCGTCATTTGTCCTTACTCTTTAACTATTAACATTTTAATTAAATTGAATAAAATTGGTTAGAACTTTAAAACTAATTTTAGCATTAATTAAATGATCTATACTTATATTATATTGATGACCTAATATAATTCCTCAAGCATTAAAATACGAGTTGTAATATTTACCAAGATCATTTTGCCACAATGATTTTTTTTATACACCGTTATTTTCAAATTATTTTTTTATTTGATGACGAATTTAGATTAATACATGTGAATCATACCCATTGCAAAAATTTGTTTTTCAATTTCACCTCTCTAACGGCCACAAATTATTATTTAGATTATATCACCTTAATTTTTATATTGATTTTTTTATTTAATTCGGAAGAGCGTCGTGTACACTTTCTAGCTAATTAACTAATAGTTATGGAAATAAAACAATTTCACTAGATATATATAAATTTAGTAATTCATGAAATTAACTATGAGATACAAATCACGTGCAATGTTCGTGTTTAATGCTAGTATATATAAAAGGAAAGTAGTCTGCAGTACAAGTTTTCCCGTCATAACTGTATTTTGGGGATATTTTAGACTTTTTAAGCTCGTTGCAGTAATTGTTGTGGTTATCTATATTTTTATTGTTCAGATTTGAAATGATTTCATTAGATTTCATTGTTCTGATTTCAATTTTCTATTGTCTTCTTCAACCTTCAAGACAAGTTTTTGTTTTTGTGATAATCTAGCTTCAATTAAAATTGCTGGCCAGTGGATCAGCTTTAATTTTTTAGATGGGAAAAATGTTTGAGATTAGAAGGACTCCCCATTTAACAGATTTTTGTAAATAATTTTTGTCTGGGTTTAATATCTTTTGTCATGTTTTATAATTCTTTTATTTTTTCCTTTAGTTATTTTACTAAATAGTTAAATTCATCAAAATATAATATTATAGTTTAAGTAGCTCAATTCAACCTTTAAAGAGATATCTTTAAAATATATGGATCACGTTAAATATATGAAATAAAATTGATTACCCTAATTTTATATATGGTTCAGTTTCTACATATTTATATTTATCTGGGTAACTTCATATGTGTGTTTGTGTGTATATAAATATATATTCAGGAATGCAAAATATCCATTAACACTATTTAGATTCTGAAACGAAATCAAGCAAATATGGGTGTTATTTATGTAATAGTTTACTTTTTTTAATCATTGTTAATTATTTTTACGATCTACCCTGAGTTACATCTTATTAGTTTACTGTAGTTACATACCCGTTCATTGCACGGAATAGAATAATTGGGAAAAATGCGTGATAATTTGGGGGAAAAAACTAAATAATCATAATTTTATTATGTACTATTCACTCATACATACATGTTACTAATATTCCTAAAAAGAATCAAATCAAAACCTACAATGCTTTCACGTGGCATAAAACTAATTAAATTGCTATCTATAAAACAATACTCATGAAAATGAGGACTAATAAGGAATTTTTTTAAATACAAATATAATTTTATATTACGTATGGAAACCAAGAAATCATGAAAAAAATAGTATTAAAAATTTATATAACTCCAAAATTATCCTACACCAATATCTTTATTCAATGATTATCAGTATAAGAACCCTAAGAAGACATTTCGAGTGTGTTTGATTAGCAAGGATTTTCCATGAAAGATAAGTTTTCCAGCTAAATTTCTATTTTTATGGTGTTTGATTCACATTTTTTCTTTTGAAAATATTTTTCATTTTTTAGTCATGCGATCATATTTTCTTTGAAAACAAGAAAAATATTTTCATATGAAGGGCTTAGTTTTTTGTTTTCTAGGTAATTTTTATTTTTTCTCAAGAATTTCACTTCCAATCAAATTCGTTGCAATTCATTTTCTAAAAAATTTAATTATCAGTAATTCAAATGACAGGAAAATATTTTTCCCAACTTCCAATGCATACTTAGAGTGTGGATGATATTTATTTATCAGAATAAATTATTTTCTATATTCATTCTCTACTACATATTCTTGAAAAATTATTTTTCATATTTCCTTATATAGTATCATACATTCTCTAAAGAAATCATTATTACTAAATCTATTTTAAAAACCCTAATCTATGCACCCTCCACGCCCTTTTATTACAAAAGACGTGTGCTCTTCCGATCTAAGAAATATTATAATAAAGGATAAATTCTATAATGATTTGCCCCCCACATTAATTTTAACCACTTGCCACTCTAAAAATAATTAAAAGAATTTTTTTATTTTTATTCTAAATCATCAACATTAAATATTATTACATTTTATCTCCCAACTTAAATTTTTACCAATATATAGGTTCCCGTAAAAAATAGTAAATAAAGTAATTTAGTAAACATATTGAATTAAAGTAAAGTTTTGAGAGAAGTTTAATTTAATTTTATTATTATGTCATTAATCTCATGAGTAGACAGTTAATCAAAATAAGAAAGAAGTCCTAATAACCCAATATTTGAAATTTGTTTGCCAATTGTTAGAATTTTGAAAAAATATAAAATATTTGAAGATAGTCTAAAAACTAACTCAACATATCACTAATTGGTGACAAAGAATATAAGATTGGAGATTAACTTGCAATATCTAAACTTATATATATTCAAAAAAAAAAAACAATTGAGAATGTGTGCAAGAATGAAAGCATTTATAAGCAAGAGAATGGATATATATTATAATAATATACAATAATTACGCACATTATATTTGTGCATAAAATAAAAAAACACATATAAAAGATATTAGAAATGAATTTGGAGTTGAAACGAGGAATGTGTATTAATTTCAGCGTAAGTTGGGAATGTATATATGTATAGATATATACATGATTGGAGCTTAGTTTGGAGTTTAATTAATTAGAAATGTGCACATTATATGTGTGTGGGCGCACACGCATGTGTGTAAAATAAAAATATACGTAAGTTATACATATCATAATAAAATAAAATAAAATAATTAAAAAAAGACATATATAAGTAAGATAATAATTTTGGCGGGAAATGACCACTATCCTACTTTAATATATAAAGATATATAAGATATAAGATAAGATAAGATTTTATTAAATAGATTTTTATCGGATATATGTTAGATATAATTTAGATAATTCTTGTGGATTATCAATAATCTTATCATTTGTCAAATACAATTAGTTTATTTTAGATAGTTACATTAATCAACTTATTATAACAACTTGTCTTGAGAACTTTTCTTAAAAAATTGGACTGTTTTTTACCAAGTATTATTTTGTAGTCATTTAACCATTTTTTATTCTCATAATACAGATTTTATTCATGTATTTCAAAATGTTCTAATATATTAACTCAATAAATAAATAAATAAAATAGTTTTTGATAAATAGTTTATAGTTAACATTTTAAAGTTTATAAAATATATTTTATAATATAGTTACTAAGGAAAATAAAATACTTTATTTCCTAAAGTCACGTGATTATATTTCATATCTAGTGGGGATGTCGGAAAAATCTGATCCACACCAAACTTGACGGATACCTAATCCGTTTGAGAAAAAATTTCCTGATCTATAGATTAGTGGAGCAGATCATGGTAAAATTTGCGATTCGCCAAAGGATCGCGGATCGGATCAGATCAAGATCGACCCAATTTGATCTGCTCTACTTAAAAAGTGTGTAACTTTTAAGTTTTCAAAAGTTGTCAGGAACAACATTCAACACACACTATTAAATCATGATTTAACTTGGTTAGTAGTTGATACTTGATACTTGATATAGATTTAACTTCATTTTATTGTTACTATAAATTGCAATGTAATATATAATGTAGAAACTAAGTTAAGAAATTAGAATAGTGTAATGTATAACGTAAAAAAAAAAAAAAGTTTCGTAGATCGGTTGGAGGATCGAAATCTTGATCCGCTCTGATATATGATCTGCTCCAATCCGCTCCGACCCACGAGTCGTAGATAAGATAAAAAATATTAGTCCATAATAAGATAACAGAATATTGCAGTTAACAAGTGCATGTAGTTATAATTATTCAATCTTATATATTAACTATTACATATAATTTATTTTGTTATTATCTATGCAACGCACGGGTAAAAATCTAATACTATAATTACAGCCCCACTCTTGCTCTTTTTTTTTTTTTTTACTAGCAAAGGCGGATTTGGAATTTTAACAATGCAACTGTAATTATTAAAAAAAAGAACAATAGAATTGATATATATATATATATATATATATATTCAATTTTCCTATATAAATAAAACTTTTAAAGCTGAAGCTTGTGGAACCCCCTAGTTGAATCTATCCTTGATTACCCCTACTTTAAAGTTATTGCCATATAATAATTGGTTAGTTCCCCCAACAAAAAATTTTGTTGCTACGTCCCTGATATTGTTACTTCCTAATTATCTAATAACTAGATTTCCACCCGTGCGTTACACGAGTAGAGTTGTAAAGAAATTTCATGTATAAAATATAACATAATTGTGTTTATCAAGTTTAATGTCATAAAGAAACTGAAATACATAAACCTACATAGAATTAATATCCATCATATATCTGCAAGTAGCATACAATCAATTCTTTATTTTGTTGATATAATTTTAAATTTTTGTTATCAGTCCATCGATATCTCGATGAACCAATAATTTTTTTATTAATTCTTATTTTTTATTTCCAGATCGGTAATAAAACTCGATAGTGTAATTTTATATTTAGTTTCACACTCGTGCATTTACATACATACTATATATGCTTCACACCCGTGCGTTTTAATTGAATGATTAAAAGAAAAACATAACAATAAAAAAAGTACAATAAATGAACCAATAATTTTTTATTAATTCTTATTTTTTATTTCCTTTAAAGGTAATAAAACCTGATAGTATAATCTATATTAGTTTCACACTCGTACATTTACGGACTACTATGTTTAAAACTCGTGCGTTTTATGGACATATTATGCTGAGAAAGTAAAATATAATATATTAGGAGAATATAAAATCATGAAATTATACAATCGGACATAGTAAAATTGATTAAAATGTAATATGTAGATAGGATTCTGAAATAAAAATATTAAATCAATATATAGATAAAGTCTCAAAATAAAAATATTAAATGTAATATGTAGATAGAGTTCTGAAATAAACATATTAAATTAATCAATTAAAAGGAAAAGTATAACAATAAAGAAAAGTATAATAATAATAATAGAATAATGACATCATTAATTGATTTTTTAAATGAGCCCAGCAATGAGTGAGAAAATTATTTTTAATTGAGTCCGCAATCAAATTGATCTAGACAGACTGTTGATTTATATATATATATATATAGATTCTAAGACCTGTGGTTCAAAATGTACTCCAGTAGAGAGGATGCTTGTCTTTTAGGCTAGATATCTCGAGTTTGAACCATATTTGCCGTTTTCTAAATTTTCCTCTCCTCTCTTATATCTACCCCTTTATCAAAAAATTAATTCTAGAACCTTTCTTGAAATCTTTGATTTGGAAATGAGCATCACTTATAAGGGTGATATTATGAAACACTATTGACTTTAAGAGTATTAGGGGCATCAGCTTAGAGGCAAAATAAGATATTGGCCTCTATTAATTGTTAATTAAAGGAAAAAGTATGTTTTGCCTCTATTAATACCAGTTGGGGAGAAAAGAAAAGGCCTCTAATATGTTCTGCATCTACTAAGACTAATTGGAGTGGAAACAAAGTGCCCCTAATATTTTTTTTTTAAAATTGGAGGACAACCTTATAATTGGGGCCAAAAAATACACGCATCTAATAATATTTTTTGGGTTAGAAATGTGGTTTGCCTCTAATAATATTAATTTAGACGTATTAAATCGCCCTTAATTATTTACCAAAAAATTGAGGAAAAAATTGGCAGTAAATATAAGTATTTTGACACAAAAAAACTATGACCTAAATTGAAATACTATATCTCTCTCTCTCTCTCTCCTCTCTCAATGGAACTGACGGCTCTATTATTTATCAAAAACAGAACTCTTTTTCTCTCCTCTTCCTCTCAAGTTAGCATACGGCCCTTATCACTGATCAGAAAAAAAAGACACATACACTATTCTTCTACACTTCTATTCGCGAATTTTGAAGATCAATTGCGGGGACTTCCAGTAGCTACAGCTCGATTTGAGAAGGGAATTTCAGCCTAACATTGAGCAGAGAAGGTAAGTCTTCTGGACATCTTTTGGCCTCTGCGTTTGTGTTGGTTGTGCAGATATTACTTATGCATTGCCTTGTGAATTTAATTATTTTTCTTGCCTTCTTATGCTATATGTTGTATGATTTTCCCTTTACTTTGTTTAAGAGGGTTTGCCATCATTCTCCAAATGGAGTTCCGAATTGAATAATCCCTTTATCAGTTGAACTATTGCTCCTGGCTCTATTAGACTTTAGTTGATTGATTTCGTTTTCATAATAAATAAAAAAGGTATCATGAATTTTTGTTATTTACTCCCAGGAATTATTTGCCAAACATTACAATAAAAATTATAAATTCAAAACTGCAATAACCTTCGTATGAATTATGTTTCAAATTTTGAAGAGTTTATAATGAGTACTTTTAGGAGGTGTCTTTATGATCTTGATCATCATTTATCTTGATCCCAATCCATTAATTGTAAAAAAAAAAAAACACAGTTCACTGCAAGGATACGGGGATTTCGCGTAGAAAAGGAAAAGAGAACCAAATGCTACAAAAATACAAGTGATTTCGTCTACAAGCATGCCTAAGAATCAGCAACTTTAAAGACTAACCTCTTGCACTTCCAAGCTGTACTTCTTTAGCAGATTTTGTTTTTCCTCCTCTGTGAGCACCTGATGCTTTGGTTTGCACTCATGCTTGGTAATATTAACAAGCAAGTCAGTGATCTGATGTCATGAAAAAATTTTCTGTAACATGAGACATATCTCGACAGTAAGAAACCAACCCCCAAAAAAAAATGAGGAAGTGGTAAAGGATAATAACAATAATCAAATTATTGAATCGTAGAATTATTCAAGAGAACTCGTAAAATGGTTGATTTTTTTTTTTGGAGGTGCGGGGTGGGTGTGGGGGGGAGGGGAAGAAAAATAAATTAAAACATGGGTCTTCTAGGACAAAGAAATGACTCAATAGTGACACGGTGAGTGGGCATTAAAAAAATATATTGCTACCAAACTAATTATGCACTTAGTTCAATAAAACTAATAATTGTATAAATAGATGAATAGACAACAGTAAATAATAGCCTAACATCATCAGTTATTGCAAATATATTGCCAAAAACAAAAGAAAAAAGAAAAAAGAAAAGAAGAAAAAGGTTATTGCAAATATGTTCTACTGGAGTACATATAACATGTGCTGAGGAGCATGACATATTTCTGAAAATGTGCATTTTCACATATAGAAAAGGTATGAGTAGTGGAGATTCCATGATATGAGACCCAATAAGAATTTTATCCCCACATAGTAGAGAGCCCATACAGCTCTTTCCAACCCCCCTCATTTTCTCCCCTTCGAGAAAAGCCAATGCTATGAGGGACTATGGTGAACATGTTAACACTATCATTTCTTTTTTTTTTTTTTTTTTGCATTTTTCTACTACTTGGTCACATGCACATATGCACAACATGTTCATAAAAGAAGAATGCTGAGACACTCTGTCGAAAAATTCAAATATGTATAACACTTCAGTATCCAATAATGGCTTCCTTGAAATTGTACATTGATAATTGCCAATACTTCATACATTCTACTCTTGATGGATTTTACCCTTTCTTGACTCCAAAATCTGCCTATGGAAGGAATTATAATTGTTAAAGCAAGAGGGCCAGCATTTGCCCAATTTTAATCCGAAGACATTGGATATCTCTATATAGAAACACTCTTTATATGTGGCACATTCTCGTACATTAGTTTCATAGATCCTACATGTGGAGCCATGTAAATTAATATAGGAGAGTGTGCCACGTACACATGTCTCCTAATCAAAACTTACCAGTTGCTTTCCTAATGTGCCCTCTTAGTTAGAAACAAGTGTATGTATTCCTCATGCAAAGCCCTTGTTGGCCAAGTGTCCTACTGACTATTAGTAGTGAGGTGAAAATTAAAGTGAAATATACATCCCTCAAAATTAAAGTGAAGTAGATTTAGAGTTTCAAAGTTAAATGTAATTTAGAATTACTTGGTGAAAAAAATGACATCCAATCAAGAAATAACTACTGTTTTTTAAATTGTTTCTAAAAAATGTTAGAAATAAATTATTTATTTATGTAATTGAGAAGTGCAAATTATAGTCTAATATACTTGTACAGGATATTCTAGTAGTTAAGTTTGATACATAAGATAATCTCTAACTGATATACTAATTGACTAACACATAGTTTAATTACCAAATTAGACTAGAAACTCTGTTGACATAAAAAAATAAGATGTAAACTAGAACCATACAAACTTGTACGAAAATACCAAATATGGACATAACACATAGAACTTCCACAGTTTAAAACACAACATTAAATTGTACAATGCCAAAACTTCAATTTTCAACAAGTTATCAAACCTTCATCTTGCATATCGTCCTAGAAACTTTCAACAATTTTTCTAAGGAAATGATATTGGTTCCTTTAAAGAACCGGCTTTACCCTTAAAAAACGAAACCACTTATAGTTTCAAAAAATAGCTAATGATTTCTTACTTTATTTAGCAAAGTTGATTCCTCAAAAGTTTCCTAGAACACCTCCTATTAAAACCTGAGCATGAACTTTCATCTTGCATATCATCCTGACATATTCAAGGTTATGTGTTGATATAAATATTATCTCAAACTTCATGCAACCCACTTTTATCAAAAATAAGTAGCGTTAATGAATTATCAATTCATCCAAATAATGAAATACTTTTTAAATGTTAGTTTTGACCTTTCTACTATATCAATTAATTAATGATAGCCTCCGTATGTTGATCTTCATCCCTTTTATTATGTTGGCAGTAGATAAGACATGGATAAAAGTTAGGTAAACTTGGACCGTAGGTCAGGAGAATATGAAGATAAATTGGACTTGTTTTTGAATCAAGCCTTTGCCAAAGCAGCTCGAAAAGATACAATCATATGTCCTTGTAAGAAATGCTGCAACCGTTATTATTTTGATAGAATTAGTGTCAAAGATCATCTTCTTTGGCATGGAATGGATCCTCTTTATATGAATGCTCACTGGACACATCATGGAGAACCATATGTGGTTGAAGATAATGAAAATGGACTCAATGTTGATCCAGTTGAAAATATGCAAATGGATAATACTAACGAATCAAGAGGAGGTGAAATGAATGAATTCCTTAATGAAACATTTATACAACCCTTAATTGGCTAGAGTGTTGGTTCGTCAAGCCAACCTTCAGTTTTTGAAGGCCAAACACCTGAGGCACAACGCTTTTATAGGTTGCTAGATGAAGCTAATAAGGAGTTGTATCCTGGTAGCAAGTTTAAGAAATTAGATGCAATTGTGAAATTGTATCACATCAAGTGTTTAGGAAATGTGAGCAATTCAGCTTTTTCATTATTTCTGGAGGCATTTAAAGATATGTTGCCACAAGGAAATGGTTTGCCAAAATCAACTAAGCAAGCTAAAAAAGTTATTGATGACTTAGGTCTCAGCTATGAAAAGATTGATGCTTGCCCAAATGACTGCATGTTATTCTGGAAAGACACATTATACCTAAATGTATGCTCGCATTGTGGTACTTCGAGGTACAGAGACAGTACAGGCAATAATGGCGTTAACAGGAAAGTATCAGCTAAGGTTCTTCTATATTTTCCACTAATTCCTAGATTGAAAAAGTTGTATATGTCAAAGTATACAGCTGAACATATGAGATGGCGTTCGATAGGTTCTTCTAGTGATGGATACATGAGGCATCCAGCGGATTCTCCAGCTTGGAAAAATTTTGATTCCCTATACCCTGATTTTGCATCAGAAATTCTCAATGTGCGTCTAGGACTCGCATGTGATGGGTTCAATCCTTTTTCAAATTTGAGTAGCAAACATAGTACTTGGCCTGTCATAATCTCAGTTTACAATTTGCCTCCATGGATGTGTATGAAGCAACCTTATTTGCTAATGTCCTTGTTAATTCCAGGACCTCGTGAACCTGGAAATGACATTGATGTGTTTATGCAACCATTGTTGAATGAGTTAAAAGAGTTGTGGAATGTTGGCATCAATACATATTATGTGTTTTCTAATCAAACATTCAAAATGAGGGCAGCTATTTTGTGGACTATTAATGACTTACGTGCGTATGCTAACCTATCAGGATGGAGTACATCAGGTAAGCTTGCATGTCCACATTGTAATTACCAAACATGTTCATTGCACTTACCGAATTCTAGAAAGCAAGGGTATTTCAGTCATTGAAGGTTTTTGCCTATTTCACATAGATTTAGAAATCATGCAGACTCATTTGATAAGAAGCATGAGAATGGTATGAGAATGGTATGGCGCCCACTTCATTGAGTGGAATTGACTTTTTAAGACAATTGTCCAATTTGAGATTCACATTTGGTAAAAATCCAATTACAGAGCCAATTCTAGGACAAAAAAGGCGAAGAGTTTCGAGTTCCACAAGAGAATCGCGAGTTACTAGACCATGGAAGAAGAAAAGCATATTTTTCACTTTACCTTATTGGAAAGATCATTTGATAAGGCACAACATTGATGTGATGCATTTAGAAAAAAAATGTGAGTGAAAATATCTTAGCGACACTACTTGGTACCTCCAAAAAGGGAAAAGATGGACTAGAAGCTCGAGCCGACCTGGAAATTTTGAATATAAGAAAATTGCTTCAGCCTGTTCGTAAGGGGAATCGAATATACACACCTCTAGCAATATTCTTTATGACCAATGAAGAGAAAATGTTGTTTTGTAAAGTATTGTCAAATGTACATGTTCCTGATGGATACTCAACTAATATTGCACGATGTGTAGATATTAAGGAGAAAAAGATACAAGGTTTGAAAAGTCATGACCATCATGTAATTATGCAACACTTACTTCCACATGCAATTCGATGTGTCTTGCCTAGACCCATCACCCTTGTATTGCTTGAGTTGAGGGCAGTCTTCAGAACATTATGTAGTAAAAAGCTATCTATTGAGTTGATTAACCAACTCAAATCAAGGGCAGTAATTCTTTTATGTCAAATGGAGAAGATGCTCCCACCATCTTACTTTACCATTTCTATTCACTTAATAATTCATTTAGCTAATGAGGCTGCCATTGCTGGTCCAGTACCATATCTTTGGATGTATCCTACAGAAAGGTAAAGAAAAAATATTTATAAACATACTCTTAATTATATATTTCTATATTTTCATTTTTAAAACATTTTACTGTTACTCTCTGTCAAAGTGTCTGTCTAAATATTTAGATTTATTCCAGTCATCTTTATTATTAAAGCAAGAAAATCGCGTTCTCTAAGTGCAACTTTGAATTGTTATTTTTTTGTTTTAGGTCCTTCATCTTATTCTCTGTAAATTCTATTTCCACAACAGGCCAAATTAGTTTGTTACAGATATTTTCATTTTTTTTGAGGTAAAGGACTGTACGGCAGACTCCTCATATTTTGTAAGGTTTCTTGTGCAGAAATTATTCCTCTATATATAATAGTAGTGAGCTCACTGAATTGTGTGAGCAGTGAAAATTCCCAAATTCAGACTTGGTATCAGAGCCAATATCGCTGAAATGGCAAATCCTCCTCCTTCCACAAATTCGTCGACCCAGCAAAACTCCGATAGCTCCTTGGTGTCGTCACTTCTGGGCGGAAACCAAAACTCTCTCTTTGGAGTCACTCTTTCTCAAACACCGGCTGTGAAACTAGAGAAGAATAACTTTCTTCTATGGAAAAACATGATTATGCCCATTATCAAAGGGCATAATCTTGAAGGGTTCTTAACTGGAAGTATAAAATGCCCATTAGAATTCTTGGGCACACAAGTCACCAGAGATGCTGGAACAGATCGTAGAAATGAGTGCAAACCCAGAGTATAGGAAGTGGGTGTCGATTGACCAACTATTGATGGGTTGGCTTTACTCCACCATGAATCCTGAAATTGCTCTACGAGTGATGGGAGCCTCAAGCTCGGCCAAACTATGGTCTGCTATTGAAGAAATCTTTGGTGTTATGAATAGATCGAGAATAGTTTTTCTCACTGCTGAACTTCAGAGAACCAGAAAGGGGCCTATGTCAAACGATCACTACCTCAACACTCTCAAGCAGTTGGCTGATAACCTTGAGATTGCCGGTAAGCCCATCTCGAGCTCTGATCTTGTTACTCAAGCACTGGCTGGACTAGATGATGATTACACCCCAATAGTTGTTCAAATCAATAGCCGAGAGAGCATTACCTGGACTGAGCTACAATCTGTGTTAATGACTTTTGAAAGTAGGCTTGA
>CAVNYN010205304.1:0-13112 GCA_963692815.1 Nyctanthes arbor-tristis | reverse complement strand
AGCGACTGTGTAGTGCCCCAATTACTTACCTCTGTAAAGCAATCGACGTACTCCCTATCATCAAGTAACGCGTGTGCATAGTAAGCATCCATAGATGTGGCATGTAAGGTCCCATTAACTGTCTTCAAGTCATCATAACTGGTAGGAACACGAACAACATTTAGCAACATTCTCAAATAGTATTTCTTTCCTGCTCTAGGGCTCATAAAATAGATACGTCCAATTGTAAATCCTTTCTAACTCGGAACCTATTCTTTTGCTGCCTTCTTCCACGTGAACTTATTAGGGAATTCAACATATGTTAACTTTTTCGCTTCAGGATATTTTTCATTTGCTTTCATCCATGCTGAAAACTTTGTTGAGTAAACTGTAGGCCGATTGACCACTGCATTGACAGTTTCCCTTGAAAATAGAAAACATTATGCTCCCCAGGCGAGTGAAAACTCAACTGCTCGATAGCTATATCCCTCTAATGAATATGGAATCCAAAAATTCTCCAAGCAGCCTTACACACTGAGATCTAGCGACAGTCATAATACATTTTAATCTCATCGACCTTTTGAGCTGAAGAAACATCTACAATCTTTGAGACGATGATTTGGTGGTTGCCTTCGTTTATGTACTTAAATAGGTATTTAATTGACTGAGTATGGTTACACCACTTAACATTAATGTGCACCTCATATTTAAGCAATAAAATATGAATGTGTTTGATAACATATCTGTTGTCAAAAACAATGCCACTTTTGAAAAATGTCCTACCATTGTCTCTCCTTCTATAAATTGAGAAACCACTTGTTCAATAGTGGCACTCTGTACAAACTTCTTTGGAAAGTGCTTTGTACAAGACCTTTATCCATGCAATGAGAATCTTTGTTCAACTGTCTACATGGCCCATGAAGCATTAACTTCTTCGCAGCATTGTAATAATTAGGCTCAGATTTCTCATTTGGAATCTCCACTGATATTATCTCATCAATGTCTGAAACTAATATGTACCTATCCTTCTAAGCCACCTACAAGACAGTATGGGTATGTAGCAAATCACGATTTCAAAACTCCACAGTGTAAACAACTACCGGTGTCAAAAGAAATAAAACACTGATTAGTAAACATATAATAAGAAAAACATGCATTGCTAGCATGAATTGACAAATAAAATGCTGAATATATGACATTTTGAGTTAAATATAACTCAATGGTAAAAATTACCTGCTTTTACCACACCAAATAACTTATTGTGCTTCAAACCTTTAATGATATGATCTAACTTAATTTTAAATATTCTACAAATGATATACGGCCGGTCATCTAGATTCAGTCCCCTGTCCTCTACAAAATCAATAATCTGAGACCACTTAGGATTACACATAAATGTGACGAACAGTTGGGGATATCTAGCCCTCCTACAAATAGATATCGCGTCTTGGTAATTTCAAAGCATGTTGCACGCACTCCCAATGAACGAATTAGGGAATGAGTTATCCTAGCTTGGCTGCATTTGAAAAGAATTATTTAATAGTAAGACGCTTTCCCCCTCTAGATATCGTTTGAGATGCTCGTGTGAGGTGAATACCCTCTTTAAAGCCATCTTGTCCAAACCGGAATAACAACAGATATTGCAAGCCGAGAAAAGAATGATTCAACTCAGACAAGAATTGAAAATCCCCAGACTTTGTTTGAACAGCAATATTTCTCTCTCTTTTATTCACACTGATGTCCCCATCAATAAGTGCCACTAATTCACGAACACTGGGAGTATTGTGTGTGTGTTCCTGTGAACTCGCCTTCCCAATGAGCTTTAATTTCATAGTTGTAGCGTTAGTCTCATTGAATATATCCCTAGCGATTCTAAATGAATAGGCATGTACATTATAGGTGTCAAGCATATCTTTAAGATCAGTAGGCACTGTATCATGCAATAAGGTCCCTCCAGCAGACCTGGTACATCACAATACTGGCACACTTAGGTTTTAAAATATCACGTATGTTATTAAAAAAAGGGTTCAAAGCTGGGATAAAAGTACATAAATATTCTTGCGATATATAACTGACTTGATAGATATAATTCTATAAGCAATCTTTTCATTGGTATTTGATACGTACATCTATACTAATTTAGGTTGCTTTCCATCAACGAGCAGTAGGCTGCCAATCCTATGGTGGTTTTGCCCATTCAACCTAAATATAGGCGGTGTTCTACGACTGCTTATATCCTTATCTATGTTTCTACCCATTGAAGTGAATGCAAAAATTGAATTACACGACTGAATGAGTTCAAGAAAGTGCCGACATCGTTCGTTTGATCCAAATATCAAATCATTGAGAAATTTAGAAGGTTCCTTCATTAGGGGAAGTACAAAATTTTCTTGATTGTAGCCCAAGGAGAACTTTGGAGCCTTTGAATTGTAATGTTTTTTAAACCTTTCAGCATGCCAGAAGATAGCGCCACAATATTCACACTCTTGAATAGGATCTCCAAGGTCAGCGTAAGCTGGAATGTTTAAAAAAATAATCAAGCAGATATGGTGAATGTAAAAATTGTTCATTATTCATATGATTGAAAATCAGAGAATAACCAAGTTAAAGGTGAAAAAAATATGATTTTACACCGTTACAAATCAACAGTAAATAATATATGGGTACCTGCAATCGCACATCCCACATATTCAGCATCCTTCCTCTGTTGAATAGGGTTTGACAGAAAGCAAATTAAATAACGATGTAAAACATATTAATTTAATAAGACATTATACAGCTAAAAAGAATCAGAATCAATGCACACGACAAAGATGCATACCATTATATATGATATCATTAGCTTCGTTGTCAGATAAATCATCAAATAAGTACTCAAACGAATTAACTAAAAAATGGAAAAGCATATGTCAAACCATGAAATATGTTTACTATATTAATATAGAAAAAGTTCTTCAATGACAATTTTATTTAAATTAACGTTGGCCTTACACTTATTAGAATCATCAGTACCATCTATGGTAGATACATTGCTTGGCCCAGGAATATTGGTGAAATTTTTACAAATACTTGACATCCATACACGATCACTAAGATCCGTTTGGCGCCCTTATATAAGGGGACACCAAGATAGGTGACAGGAAGTGGACCATGCCTAAACCCAACCCGCTGCTCAAGCCGATGAATTTGTACATAAGAAACCTACCTCGACAGAGTCAATGCACTCTTTCCCCTATTCACAAACTAGTCAGAGACACCCTCATAGTGCTCAATACACTCCATAGGTTGTTCAATACTCCTCTTCTGGCCATTGGCGAATATAATAATGTCATCAATAAAGGCAAGATGTGAAACCATATTAGGACCCTCATGCCTATACTGCATAATACTGTGCTACTAAAATTAATGGCTGAGTAGGCATGAAAAATAGTAGCAGCAATAAATAAGGCCATATTAAGTTTAGAAACACGCATATTAATGAAAAATAAGCAGTTAATTATTTATATTTAAAAAAATATTGACTAGAGATCAATAAAGTAAAAATTAAATATGAAATACATAATGATATCTAAACCGTGAATGATCAGTATAAAAGTAGTCTTTATATTAATAATAAGAGAAGTTTGCCTAGTTTTGTACTTTCTTGCCACTAGCCTAGCATTGTAAGGTGCCTAATGATGTCACTGTTGTACCATATTGCATTTTTATTCTTATTTTTTTGCTACATTTTAATAAGTTTTTTCGCTATTTTTAGTTTATTCTTAACTCTTAAATTATTATCTATTTGACTTCCTTATCTAGCCAATAGCTTTATCATCTTTCCTATTTTTATTTTTTTTCTTGCTATATTTAGTTTATCTTTTTTTTCTTAATGAACTAATTTACCTTTCCTTCTTTATCTGATTCAGAGCTGATTACTCTCTCCTCTCACATGGATCAATTTTTTATTGGCCAAAGTTCATTCAATTTTTGAATTCATAGAATATTTGTGAGAATATATCAGTTTTTCTATATTTTTTCTTTATTTTTTGGTCTTTCCTGTTTGAGCTTCAATTTTCTATGATTTTTCTATTAATATGTTTTCATCTGCAGTCTCCTCTTGAAGGACTCTATTTCTGCTGGAGGAAGATCCATTCATAATTTAATTTCCATTTGGATAAGCTTCAATTTTTTTTAATGGTATGAAGATTTGCTATAATATATCAGTTTTTCTTTATTTTTCATTAATTATTTTTTTCCTATTTGATATTCAATTTGTATTATCTTTTTATCATTATGATGTTTACGATATGCAGTTTTCTTCATGTAGAACTCTATATCTGCTAAAAGAAAAATCGGTCATGGTATAATTTCCATCCAGGTGCACTGTTTATGTCCTCGGTAACCCTAGAATCTCCACTTTATATGATTTCATTGTACAGAATGTTTAATTTGGTTGGAATGTGAACCATTGTTCAAAGTTATAAATCAGGTAAAATTTATATTTCCCTAATTTTTGAATTTTCCTTACTTAAACCGATGTGACTGTTGATCTTATTTCTTGAATGAAACGTATATAGGCCATTACGGTATATTGCTTTATAAATCTTATGGTATATTGCTTTTAGTTCCTACTGACTCTTTATTTCTATGCTTTAGATTTGTATCAATTTCTGTTTTTCTAGTTTCAATACAATAATTGTTTATTAAGTAAATATAAAAGAATCATATAAATAGTGTTGTATTTGAGAAATTATTTACTGATTCATATTTGTGCCCCAATTATTCAATATAATGTTTTATATCATACTACTTTTGATTTCTTTTTATTAGATTAGATGTACTTCTGATTTCGTTTTACTTGATTATGTTTTTTTTTCCTGTAATAGAGAACAAGGACTCAATTTATTACTAAGCAGGACTTGATTTAAGAGTTTGAGGACAAGATAGTTTGGGTATTTCTACTTGGTTGGGTTCATAATTTGGTTTTAATGTAAGGAATGCTATTTTGGTATGTTATTTTGAAGCTGTCAATATTTTTGCTCTTTTTTTTTATTATTTCATTTCTCATTGTAATTTTTAATTTTGCAGGTCGTGGCAAATTTTTTTTGGCTATTAATGTTTTGGATGTGCTGCAGTGAAATGTTAGGTACTGGAGTAATTTTTCAAGTCTAATTCAATGTTAGGCACTGGAGTTATTGGGGAGTACTGTCACAATCTCACTTGAATATGTGAACTATATATTCCTAAATTAAGAGTAGTATAATATGGTTTTCCCGCCTAACGATGCTGATGTCATTATTACATGATTTTTTTTTTGTGTTTTAATTCTTCATTTTTGAAATCCCTCTTCTGTACTCACAGCCAGTGCTATTTTCCTAGCCCTAATAACCACACACTACCTCCTGTTGCAGATCGATCTGCAATCTTCTCTTTCTCAACCCTAACTTTACCCAAAATTATCACTCTATGTTCTCCAATGTTTCTTTTTGCAGATCGAAGATGTAAGCCGATTAAGTGTCACTCTGAGTTTGGCTGGAGAAGTAGTGGCAGTACTAACTGAAAAGTTAGATTTGGAAATTTAGATTATTGCAAGCCAACGTCTTCGTGGAAGTCTTCAGGTATCATTGTTTTCTCTTTAAGATTTGCTGGGCTTCTAATGGTTGTCCCCTTTATGATGTTTTCCCCCCTTGAAACTTAAGTTTTGTGTCAATTTTTTACTTTCTGTGCTTTGGAAACTGATTATTCAACCCTTTGGATAAGTTAGCTTGCACGACACCATGGTCTACCAAATTCTTTGAAGGGGGTTTATCTTGGAATGGATATCAAATCATGGTCTTTTCCTTCAAGTCTCCAATTTATTTGTGTTAGGCTAAGTTAAGTACCTTACTTCTATGAAGATTGCCTGTTTAAAAAAGCTATCGAAAATCAACTGGATATGTTGAATTCAAGAATTTTACTAGCACAATGTTTCAGAGATTGGATGCTATCATATAATGAACTTATGAACTAACATGGACCACATAATATTTGCTCATGAAAGTTTAAGAACTTTTGCAATATTTCAATGTTTACTCGAGAAGCTCATCACTAGTAACCCTATTCTTGACATCATGCTACTTATACAATGAAAATGGTTTGTTTATTCATATATATGTAATAGCAGTTAGAAGAAATGAACATAGATGAAGCATGCATCTGAAGAGGTGGCACTGTAGTTGGCAGCACATAGAGCGATTGGGAAGAGAGTTGGTTAGATGGAAGGAGGGTTTATAATGACCCTTGATTATACGATTCAAATTGCTGAGAAAGAACAAGATTATATGGTAATAATTTACAATCTGGCAACTGGTTTCTATATTCACATTCAAGGCTAATGATTTTAGCAAGACTTGGTTTGAGTGATCTAATATTATTGTGAGAAGATGGGAAGATGTCTAGTTAATTTCTATTCACACTGAGTAGATAAAATTATTTTGACAATTAACAACATTAAACATAATGGAATCATTTCTAATCCAAATTCTGAATTTTCAAATTAATGTTAACTTTTTAGTCATTATGCAACTTTACCATTAACTATTTGAATATAAGATCAGTTTTAGATGGTACGAGTGTATATGTCGTGACAATTCTAGATATAAAAGTGTAGTCTTTTCTTTAAAGTGAGTACATTGTTGATTCTTTTGTGTGAATATGGATATTCAGGTAAAATTTTAGTGAGCAATTGGGATTTCACAGTAGAGTACAAAGAAGCATGAATCAGTTGGTGGATTTTATTTCCAAAAACTCAACACAGAGTAGCGGTAAAGCATAGAAACTAGCGATGAGAGATGCGATGTACTGTAATATTTCTCCAAATAGTCCTATAGGAGGGTTAAATTCAGGGTAACAGGGCCATTAAATGAGTCATTACTTAAGAATGGATTTCTAGGCTCAAGTATTTTGTTACGACTCTAAAAACTTAATTGTAGTAAAGTGGAAGTGAAGACGATCTTGATGAAACTGCTGAAGATGTGGAACAAAGTCATGATCACTAATCAATAGTGCAGGAACACACTGGGCATCAATAAAGAAGCTTGTAGATTGTAGAGGTTTCTTTGGCATCTAAAGAGATAAAGTAATTCATTTGGTAATTGTATATTCTGTTGCATATAGTACCCTTGGTATAGGGAATGTTTAATAAAATTTTTCGAATAAAATCTTTTGAATTGGTTGCTAGCATACTACCCAAAGTATCTTTTCCTTTACCTTAGTTTATCTGGAGTTTTTTTTTTAACTAAACAATGAAACTGAGCGCAGTATCGTTTTATTCAAGATTCATATATTTGTAAATAATAGATATATGGACAATGAAATGGGGTTGTGGAAAAGCAATGTCCATGTTGAACCAAAACTCAAAGAAGAAGAAAAGAAGGATAGAGCTTTGATTTGAAAGAGGTGAAGGAACATCAGGATCAGTCTAAGAGCACAGATATTCCCAACGGACAGGAGCTATAAGCTATTGAAAGTCGTGAAATAACCATGTCTGTTTGTCTTCCATTTCTAGCTGTCAATTTCTGCAAATAGTTGCATTTTAGAAACACTTCCAATGCAAATGCATAAGAGAGAGAGAGAGAGAGAGAGAGAGAAAACTAATTTTATTATTGGGGGATTTCCATAAGTTTCACTTAATCCTCAAAATCCGATTTTTAAACCTAAATCTGCCACCCAAATCTTCATGAAAACAATCTTCCTCTACCGTAAGGGACATAAAAGTTCGAGTTTAGGACAATAAATCAGATTCTTGATTATGCGAAATCATCTTGCTCCTCATCGATGAAGACCCAGTGACTCTTTCCTCTACTCTTCTCGTTGCTCTCTCTGTGTAATGTTTGGTTCAGAAGATTTCTACGGGTTACAGTTCATATGTTTGACGTCGAAATTGAGGCTTAATAATCTGGCTGCAAAATAGAGGACAAAGAAAAAAAGAGAGGAAGAATATGAGAGTTTAGAGAGAGAAATTCTGGGAAGAAGAAACACACCTAGGGATTGGGAAGAGAGAGGAAATTTTGGGGTTTTAAATTTTTAGTGGGCCCATCATTTTAATGACTAGGACTGGTGATTAGGATGCCACGTAAAGATGTCACTCAAAAATGTCATATAAAAATGTCCCTATGGAATTATTGTTAAATAAATCAATTTACATATTAAGTTAGAAATTGTTTGACTTAATTTATTTTATCTTTTAGGTAAAATAGATTTTAGAGGTTGCAGTATCGGACTGGCAATGAGTTATTATGACATGATTGGTGACATTGCCATTAGATATGTAACTCTTTCCTAACATCATTGCATTATGCATGTTTGATATTCTCATCATTGAGTTTTGCTATCATAATTTATTTCTTAATATTTGTTTTTCTTCCCGTGCGTTGCACGGGTGCTTAACTAGTTTATCTAATGTAGGTTGATTAGTTTATATTTTTTCAATGTTCTATTTGTATTTTGCAAAGGTTTGATTAATATACCGTTGGTTTTTTATTTTTAGGTTGCTGAATCTGCTTGCAACGGCTTTACTATTCTTAATATGTATTTGGAAATGATTGAACAAGTGAAGGTAGTACTTAAGAATGAAAATACCCTATGACTACACTCATCCTTATGATTGATTGAGCCTTCAAATTACTAGGACATCGACTTAGTGGGTGTTGTGCAGGATCTTGGAAGAGTGGAACATCGGTTTATTGGGTATTGTGTAGGATCTTGGAAGAATGCTCTTCGGCTCTAGATGGGAAGTAGTCCAATAGCCAACTATTGTACTAGGAAGAAAAGTCCTTTAATCATTTGTTTTTTATTGTAATAATGTTTTTTTTAAAATTATTAATGTGACCGTAATATCTAATACGTATTTGAAATATCAAAACCATTTTGATGATTTCTTTTCCTCAATCATTGTTGAATTTTTTTCATTTTTTTTTTAATTATCATTTTTTTACGCCTTTTTATCACATTTTATTATAAGAGACATCTCACTATAACCAATAATAACATGTAGGACTTTATTTGAGTTTTGATTTGACCTATTAAAATGATAAAAATAATAAGTAAGCTACTGGGTCTGTATATTGTTGAATTGTTTTCATTTTTTTAATACATATACAACGCACGGGTAGAAAAACTAGTAGCTAAAATAGTAGACCTTGTTGGATTGAAATAATTAAAATATTTACTAAAAGAGCCACCATAAAGTTTTCTAGGAATAGATGTATAACACACTTGTTTGCTTAAACAACAAATCTGAAACTAACAAAACCTCAAGAGTAATAAAATAACTAAAATTAAGTACTAAAAACAGCCCACATGAACTTTTGTAAAATTAAATATATAACGCACAAATTATTTACTAAAAAACAGCAAATGTGAACTTTTGTAAAAATAAATTTATAGCATTAAATTTACTTGAACTTAAACTATGCTAAATCATTTTGAGAATAAATGAATGTTAAACAGAGCCGTCAAGCTAATTCACACACATAAAATAAATAAAATACTAATTGCATTATGTTTAAGGCAAATAATGCTGCTATGATCATGAATAATGATGAATTAAAAACTGTCATAATTCCCGCATATACTGTTTATAAAGCCAGCATTCCCCCATATTTGATCAACATGTGCACATGGTATGCCATAACATCTATAAAGAGAACAATTGCAGAATCTATGACTACATATCAAAATCATTCCAATAAAACTAAATAAATCAATCAAAGATATTTAAGTAACATAAAAGTACCTGCTTATCCATCAATACCAGTTCGACAACTCTAACACCCGGTTCCTTGTTCTGGAGTGGAACAGACCATTTTCTTGGCACAAGAAGAAATTCTACATTCTTTGGCAACGTGGCGGAGGCATCATGCAGGTTATATTTGACATGAGCCATTTAAGAATAATTTAAAAATAGTGACAAATCTTTTATATAATTGAAGATAGAATACTAAATTAGACAGCAAATTATCCCAAATCAAACACTTGATATCAAAGAGAATTCATAACAGAATTCTCTATTAGACCGTCTTAAATAATGCTATAAATGAAGCCCTACAAAATTTGGGATCTGAAAAGAATCAGAATTCAATTAGGGTTGTTGTTTGCACCAAAATCAAGGACGAAACTTACCAAAAATGCAACTTCATCTCAATTAGGATTCTACAATACACGGTAAAATATGAATACCAGAAAAAACACATCTGCGAAAATAAATTGATTATAATTAGGTTTGGGGATTTAACAAAAATAAAAGAAATTTACTTGAAATAGCGTTGTTGATGACGATTATCAAGGCCAGTGATTTGAAACATGGGAATTCCACCAATTGGAATATTAACAGAAAAGATTTCCATTGATAAATATATCCAAATTAGGTAAACTTGAGCGCCAAGAGTTCTTATATTTGGGTTTCAAAAGATTCATAAGCATCTTCCATAATAGTAGTACACAAATTTTGGAAACATAGAACATAAACTGCACTACGACTATTATTGACGATTATCCAAAAGGCGGAGATTTGAAATATGGGATTTGAAGCAATTGAAATTAGAGTTGGATTTGAAAACAAGTAGCCTTCAAACAAAGGGCGCAATCCACAGGGAAATTTTTGTTATCCAAAACCGGGGTCTTCAAAAATAAGATTTGTATTGAATTGAAATTGAAAGAGAGATAAAGGGCTAAAGCGACGGAGAATAATTGGAGAAATTGGGGAAATAATTGAAAGACCTAGTGAAATGAAATGAAATATAAAAAAGGAAAACCCTAAGTGTAATTATATTACCACTACAAAATTTATTTCTCACACCACAAGATAAAAACACTACAAATCAAATAAAAATTTGATATATACACTACAATAATTTTACTATTATGGTCAATGTATTTCTGAAGGGAAAAAAATGCAATTATTCAAGCAGGTGGTGCCTAAATTCCCAATTTCATCTCTATCTTCAAGTTTAGACCGTAACCCAAATTTGATCTCTGTTCTTCCTCCATCTCACTGTCTCTCTCTCAACTCTAACCCAATGATTATTATAAGTTAAAGGTGTTGACTATAATTTATTTGATACTGTTATTTCTTGCATTCACTGCACTTTGTTTATAATTTAATTACTCTTAATCTTCAAAATAATTCTCTATTAATGAAGATAGTTTCCAAAATTTTCTTCCTACATAAACCACGAAAACCAGAAATTATATGTACCAATTTCACCATTTCTAGTAGATGTGGGAGATCGGAAGAGCTGACAACAGGTAGAGAAAACCAAAGGAAAAATAAGTCATCAATGATATAGGATATGAAAGAAACTCAAATTGTCATTTATGACGGAGAAATTGTGATTTGTTGAATAAAATTTATGGTAAATGATGTATTGATGGGGAGGAAGAAGACAACGATTTACAGTGGTGAACAAGAAAAATTAACAAAATGAAATAAGGCTAGTAGTGTAATTGTAAAAAGGGTTATTTAAGTAAATATAAAATATCATTTAAAATGTCGTGTAAGAAGTAAATTTTGTGGTGGTAATATAATTACCCAAACCCTAAATCTATACTAATTAATAACAATAAAAAATTAAATAAAAAAATAAAAAGGAAATTAATGGCCAAGATTAGTAGATAAAACCAATGGCCATGATGAGAGATACCAATTTAGCAAATGTTTTGATTTTTTTTTTTTTTGTCTTTATTTTGGGGTGGGGGGGGGCTGTGGGAGTGAAAGGGAAACTATCCTACTTTTTTTTTGTGTATGTGTGAGCGTGCGCGCGTCTAACCTTGGCTGGAATTTTAAGCTCCACACCTTACTCCACTGATCGTGTACTCTAAATGAATTCTCCTTTGACTGAACATCCATTGCTACTCGATAGCCGGACTTTACCATGTAATCTCCCGTGCTAGAATAATGCCAAACCACTTTATCCTGTCTAGGAAACCTGCTAATGGGAATTCTACTATTTCCTCCACATCCCTGCAAGAAATCCTCCACATCCCTGCAAGAAAACAACTCCCTGATTGTGCTCATATCCCATTCCCTCTGATAGATTTGAAAAGATTGCAAACTAATAGGTCTCCATCACCCTCCTCGGGTCTTGTTTCTAGCCGAAACTGGTTGCCCAAAAGCCATGGATCATCCCATATTCTAATTGTATTTCCGTCCCCAACCCTCCACCGACATGCTCTAGTCAACACATCTTTTGACGCCCAAATACTCCTCCAAGTGTAACTAGGGTTATACCCAACAGATGAGGTCAACAAATCACCTCGCGGGAAATAATGCGCTTTTAAGATTTTGCTAGCAAGTGCCTCCGGGTCGCTTTTAAATTCTTCGTGTTAAACACAATCTTTCAATCAATATATTCATTTTTTAAATTTAATGATCAAAATGCAAAGAAGAGATAAAAGAATAATACTCCCTCCGTATCGTAAAGATATTCCGATTTCATTTTTCATGCTGATTAGGAAAAAGTTTTTAATGTACTTCAAAAAATAAATTTAACCCACAATCTTCCCACTGTACTCTTATTACTCATCAAAACTATTAATGAAAAAATAAATCCACTATTTTCCTACTATGCCCTTATTTAATATACATTTAACAAGAAAAGTATAATATAATTCAGGATAGATGAAAAAAATAGGGAATATTTTTGTCAAACAGAGGGAATCTATATCTATTTCTATATAACCAATCCGGAAGCAATCTGAATGTTTGAGATAAATTGAAACCCAAAATAAAGAAAATCGATCAAAAATAAAATTACTCAAGATAAGGAGTGGAAAGTTTAAAGGTGAAGTGAGAGAGATTTGAGAAACTTCTCAGATAGAATAAGTTGTATATTATTAGAGGAAGGAACGAAAATCTCAATAAAGAAAGAGAGGTATTTCTAGATAAAAAGAAATCTTATTTGGTGATTGGGATTAAAAATTGAGAAATATAATGATAATAATAAGCTAAACCAAATATATCTATAAATGAAAGATAAAAAAGGGAATCCATAAGTCGGTAATAAACTAAAGAGGTAAATAAAATTTAAAAGTAAAATGGAGATGAATGGACAAGATTAAGAGATAAAATCAATGGCCACGGTGAGACATCTTAATTTAGCAAGTGAAATGGG
>CAVNYN010205298.1:0-11622 GCA_963692815.1 Nyctanthes arbor-tristis | reverse complement strand
TGCTTGCTTAGGATCCAAGAAATTTGAACTCATGCAATATCTAAGTTTCCTAGTTTGAGTAGTCTTCTACTTACCATGTTAGGTTAACTTCTATGCATGTCAAGTTCTATTCTAACTTTCCTTATCTTTGTATCCTACATTTATATGGTAACTTTAATTCTTGACAAGTACAAGAATTCAAAGTGCACACTATATATATGCGTTTCTCTTGTAGGTTGAGAACGATGAGTCGAGGCATTCTTTTTAAGCATTATTCTTAGAACTCAGTGCAAATACGAGCGCAAAAACACGGCCTGGTGAGTTTCATACTTGCACCGGACTTTCACGCTTCTACTGTTGTGTTTGTCTTGGCTACCCTTCATAGTGTGTTAGCAGGCGATTGATATATGTGCGAGGAATTTTTCCACACGCAGTTGAAGTGGTTTAGGAGTTCAAGTGTCCCAAGATGAGCTCAGGAGATCTCTCGGAGCTTGATGTATATCTAGGAGGAGTGAGATAGAGAAAGAAGAGGAGTAACGGGAGTTGTCAACATGTCAAAAGGCATAAAGAAGGAGTTCTTTTGTAAGTTTACCTTTTGAGTGTTAAGTGTATATTGCGATATCACTTTTTTATCTTTCTCTATACTGAAGTTTCCCAAGTGTTAGTGGATTGGTAGTTCCATGGCAAGAGTGCCCACGATTTTTCCCTTTTTGGGTTTCCGTGTCAACAATTCTGGTGTTATTTAGATTCCGCATACATACTCAAGCTAGACATATCTAGGTCGTGTTCTATTAAACACCAGAAAAATGTTTAAGTTGCTAGGCAGGATACATCCTAATTAGAGTTTAGATGATCACATATTTACAAAAACCACTCTAATTGTAAACCTGAGATTTGTGGATGCCTTGCCAAAACTTACACTAAGTTTGAATGCACTCCTTTTTGGCATTAGCCACATCTACAATACATGGGTTAAGCAGTTGCACTGCAGATTCATTATCTGATTCATCATTTGAAATGCACAATAAGCTTGCATGGGTGTCCCAATCAAATTGTGTGGAATTACCTCTGCAACTTTTACACTGGTTTGGATGTCAGTTTGATTGAAACAATTAGTAACACATAAAACTCTATTAGCAATTTCATATTCATGCAAGAAACATGCTATTAACTGTGCAATGTTGTGGGGGACTCATTAGTAGCAATGCATTTGAATGCAATGAGAACTTTTTCTAGCGTAGTATTGGAGCCTACATGCAACACTGTGATATATAAATATTCACTGTAGCTAAATACCCAATTCACCGCAAAAGAGACAACAAAACTACCTGCATAGTTTTCAAAAGTTTGTTTTACTATTTCCTTTCATTGAGTGGGCTCATCAATACAACATGGTCACTCACTGTAGGTTGTCTCTCCGGTAGTAAGATTTCTTGAAGTCGTGCCAAAAAGACCACCACCTTGACGACCATATTCCTGAAAGAGCTAGATGAAGCATTCATGATTCTTAATAGTTCTTCTTTTTTTTTTTTTTTTTTTTTGCAGTATTTCGTAGAGACTAGAATAGAAAGTATATATTTTTTTGCTTACAAATCTTCAAATTTAGTTAAACCACAAAACTAATTGCAATAGTAGAGAAGATAAATTAAATTGTGTACGAGGTAAGAATATTAGAAGCGTTTATAGATGTGGTATGAAGAAATTATACTGTAAAGGCAACATTCGAAGTGGTAGCTCAACTGAATGGATTCAAAATATGAATCTATTTTGAATCCATTCAAAGTGGCCTAGTCATTTGATAAATGCAATTTTGCACATATCTTGAGTTATTAAAACTAGACTTTGACCATTTGTTTTGTCAAGTTTCCACTTAATTTGTACATGTTTATGCTTCTTTTTAGATTTGAACCATTTTCAAGCGATTGGTGGAGAAAAGAAAGAAAAGGGGCTTGAATTTCATTTTTTTAAGAAACTAAAGAAAGCACTTCTCATGAAGCTTGAAACTTGGAGGATTAATTTGAACAAGCTTGGAAAGTTGAAGATTTATGAATCAATTTTTGGATGAAAAGTCAAAGTAAAAGACTAGAAACTTGGAGTGCAGGTTCATGAGCGGGCTTGTATTCAAAAAGGATTGAAATCAATATATAAAAGGAGAAAAGAATAATTCACTTCAAGAAGGAAGAAGTCAAGGGCCGACGTGAGGAGAATTATTGTGAATTCATCGTCTCTTCAGTGATGAATTCCGGTTTATATATTTGTTCACTTTTTGAAATTATTATGTGAGGCTAGTAGATTGTACCAGGGTTAACGATGAAACCATATTTTTCTGATTAATTTGAAGTGCTCATTTTATATGTTCTAATTTTGTTTTTCAGATTGATTGTTCATTACTCTTTTATTCCATTTTAATGGTTGATCACCATTAATTTGAGTTTTGTGGTTCATGTTGTTTTTGAGAGATTCATCATGAATATAGCAAACAGTAATAAATGAAATAGGGTTCTATAACATATATACTATTATGCTCTATGAATTCATTAGAAAATAATCATAGTGGATTAATGCGTACCATATGTTCGAAGGTTTATTAGAGATAATTAGTCTTACATATAGGTATAAATTTGGATGACTATCAAGAGAAGCTTCTGAATAGTAATGGATTATTGATTTCCAACCCCAAGTACCTAGATTTAATCATGAGAGCAGTTGTGGGTTCGAGAATTCTAGTATTGTTGTGATTTTATTATTTTTAGGATTTGTAAATAATACTAGCTCTTTATTTTCTTGGATTGTTTTTAGTTTTCTCAAAATTATTTCTAAAAATCTTATTGTGTGTTTTCTTTTATTTAAAACCAAGATCAACTAGGGTGAGTTTAGTATATTCAGTCCTTGTGGGTTCGACACTCTATATTGATCATTGTATTACTTGTTAACAATCCGTTCACTTGCGGGATAAAATTGACAAGAAGTTTTTGGCGCCATTGTGGGGGACTAAATACTCTACTTTTTTTTTTTGATTTGAGCTGAATTTTTATTTTTTTCTTATATTTTTCGGTTGACCCACTTCTTTTTCTTTAGTTTATCATTGTCAGGAAATGAAGAAAAAGTAGGAGATCAATAAAATGACATGGTATCAATGATTTGGATACATCGACGAGGAAGATAAGCCTCTAGCTAAATTCCTCAATGAGCAAGGGGCTAAAATGTGTAAATCTTTAGAACTTGCAAGAATCGATGAGTACCGCATGCCCATGTCATTAGCAATGCCTGTTATAGCAGAATGGCTATATCCGACTTGGAAAGTATATTCAGTTTATCAATAGTTCAACTACCCAGATCAATGGGAACCACCGCTGGAAGAACTTAACAAATTCTGAGAACTGATATTTTAAGTACCTCAAGTTTACTGAAAGTGAGGAAAAAAAGTGGGCTCAAGAAACTCACAAAATAATTGAATTAGTCCGTGCTACGGTGGAAAAGTTAGAAAGAAGTAATGAATTACCTATGGAAAAAGATCAAGATGAGTGGGAGAAAGAGATTTCAATTGATCAAAATGAGGATGAGATGAATGACTCAATTGAATTCATCAACGAGTCCCCTTATAAATTTGATGGTTCAATTGATTTTTTATTGGATCTAATGAGCTAGCTCAAAGTTACATACTCGAATTATATATTCGAGTCGGATGGTCAAAGAAAGTCTTATGACTTTGAGGAGGGCAATATGAAGACAATCAAAGGCAACATTGGCATGTTTGGTAAGTTGTCAAAAGCTTCATTTAAAGTTCCTGGAAGTGGATGCTTATACAGTCAAGCTAATGACTATAAATAAGTGCTTAATAGGAGGCAACACATTCTCTATCCCTTTTCTTTTCTTTAATTTAGTTTTTACATTGCATCTAGGTTTTAGGATTGTATTTTTAGGCATGTTTATTTTTAATTTTACGTTGATTAATTTTTATCTTATCATTCATAATTCCTGGCACAAATTTTGTTAGTTTTGTAATAGGACCACATTATTTCGATTGTATTCATGCATGGGTTGTTTTTTATCAAATTGAAAAAAAAAATAAAGAATGGACTGAACCGCGCCCGACCCCAGTTTGCAAACCGTGGACAACCACGGCCTACCATTGGTCTCCCAGGCTGTAGACCTTTGTTTGACCTGAAATTTGTGGAAAGCTAGACCGACATGTGTACTCTATTGTACTTTATTGCGTCAAATAAGCTTGTATTGACTTAGAATTTTGTAGAGAGATAGACCTATATGTGAGCTTTAGTGTGACAAAACATCACTTGAGAAAACTTCAAGTATTCCTCATGTTTTCTTTGGTCAAAGATGCTTGGTTGGTTTGTGTTCAAAATTTCATTTTTTTTTTGCATCTTTTATAAAAGTTGGACGTGTATATTGAATTTTATTCACATCTCGAGCATGATTCACATACTTTAGTCCTCTTTACTTATAATAAGACATGTTTGAGCTCAAGTGGTGATTTAATTAGTTTACAGTTTTAATTAAAAATTGAGTATATGTTGGGAGTGCACATGTTGGGAGTGCACACCACTTTATACTCAACTTTGTATTATCATTGATTTTACCTATTATACTTATATGTGTTACTTATCAATATAAGTACAACACCAATTGAGAAGAAAGTCACACACTAGAAGTTCAAGGGTTCCAAGGCATGCAAAAGAAAAGTGCAACGAGTCCTATCTTCTTTTCTAGAATTCTTCATATCTCTACATTACGCTTTCTTGCTTAGTATTGTAAAATACATTGAGGACAGTGTATACTTTGAGTGTGGGGCTAGGATGCTCTAAAATTTTAGTTGCTTAACTTTGCTAAGAATCGGTTTATATGTGTAAATTTTTTACCTTTAAAAAAAAATTCTTTAAAATATAAAAAAATAGAATTTTTTTTTATGTGTGATTTTTTTGCTGGCTGGTAGTAATAAAACTCATAATGTAAAAGTACTGAGATCTCATCAACACTTGAGTCCTTCAATAGTAACATTAGTAAAGAATGGGCCAACATATTTCATGAAAGTAGTATCGCATGAGAGGCTAATATAATGAAAAGTTCTATGAAGACTTTAAGTCCATTAAAACAATAACAGTAAAAGAAGATATTTTAAAGAAAAGATCTCAAGATTTAAATTCAATAGAAGTTGATCTAGAATAAGGCTCTGGATCATTCAAGGATAGTTGAGTGTGCATATTGATTAGGAGAAGATGCGTGTTCAAGAGGGAAAACTTAGAGAGAGAAAGAGAGGAAAAAGCTGTAAAAGGGAAGACCCAAAATTGTTATGCTAAGAGAGGAGTGGAATATATGATCTTGGACCAGCCTTTTATAGGATTAAATACCGACCTCAAGGCAACCTTGATCATTAGATACTAAATGACATAAATTATTGACGTGGCACACTTTAATCAATTAACTACATACTCAATCTTTAATCAAAGTCTTCAACTTACTCAAAGCGATGACTAGTCAATCCATGATCAAAAGTCAAGGCAATGCCCCCCCCAAGAAACAAAAAAAGGCTTATCTAATGGATGATCTTTTTCCGAGTCTCACCTTCTTCAGTTTATCTATAAATTTGTCTGAAAAGAATATGATACAAGGTAAGAATTGGTGGTCGCTAGTTGGTAATTGTGCTAACTAGTGGGCGTTTGTGCCCATCTGTGCCCACTAGTGTGTACAAATGTACACTAGGGAAAACTAGTTCTCACTAGTGTCCATAGGTTTGCACGGGTGGTGGCAACTTTTAGAAAACTGAATTTGCTTATATGAGAGTAGTGTCAGATGATTATTTTCAACCTCATTATGCGATTTCCAAGATGGGTATATATAGAGAGATTTTGTGGGGAATGGAAGACTGTAAGACTGTTAGTGAACCCACGTTGCTTAATAGGTCTTAGGTTTAGCTGTTAAGTGACTTTACCAAGAGTCACTATCTTGTCTGTGAAAAGATACCATATCATTCCCTTTTTTCATCAACGTTATTTAGTTACTTATTCATTTATTTCTTTATCATTTAATGATTTTCTTATCACTTTTGAGGGAGTTTTATGGCCATGAAATTCTTGGTGTGTTACACATACTTACATATTTTAATCCCCCATGTACATATTTTCATCATGCCCAAGACTTTTATACGTAGCTAAGAATATTATCTTTGATTGGATGACATATGCTAGTTTTATGTTTAATATTATTATTAACTAGAAATCAACCACTATATAATATAATAAATAGGATGGAATATGGAATATGGGTAATATATAGGAAGTGATGCAAAAAAAGTGCTTGCAAAGGTGGAATTCAATTTCAATTGTTTTATATAGATTCCACTCTTTATAGATTAGATTAGATAAAGACGGCTTATTACTTAATATAGTATCATTTACTATCGATTTCAAAGAGACTTTTTCCTTTATAACGATACAAAAAAAAGGCAATATTGATTTCTTTTTTTTAAAAAAAGGCAATATTATTTCCACCACTCTAGAAAAGGTTTTACTCTCGCCTTTTGTAATCAAACATCTTTTCGTCAAAACCCTCATGGTTGATTTCCTTAGGCAAAAGTGGTACGATATAGTATTTCTATCAATTTTATTGAAAAAATGATACATTATCGTATTTGTAACTATCTAAGAGGCAGCACGTAGACAAAGGAGGACAATTCAAGTGGCAAGAGCATTTTACCCAGATTGAGATCTTGGGTTCGAGCATATGTCCCTCTCAATACCCTAATTGTATTGTATCAAAAAAGAGGTGGCATCTGTTTAAAAAAAAGTGGCATGAAGTTTTGAGAGAGCAAAAAAAAGGTGGCACATGAACAACATCGAATTGAGTGATCTTACAAATTAATCTTTAAATTGAACCATAAACAATGATGGTGGTGAATTGTGTAAAACAATTATGCACATAATTTGTGTACAAGATTTTCCGCTTAAGAAAAACTCAGCGTGTAAAATGAGCCAGCCAGCCCGTGGCTTGGCCACTAAAAGCCAGAGCTCAAATGATGTCCAGCCCATTTTTTGACGAGCCAAGCTCAGGCTAAACCTAAAAAATGTCACAAGGTCTGACTGGAGCTAGCCAATGGGCTCACAAAGACCCTTGGGGGCTAGCTCTTAAAAATAGGCGAAATTACCCTTATTTTTTACTAACAAATCACGTGTCATATATTAGATTTCATAACACTTTACATACCATTTACCAAATATAAATAAATTTTATTTTTTCAATTTCAGTTTTATAAACTGGGGAAACATGTTTCTGTCATTAACTTTCAGTAAATAAGTTTTGTTAACATCAAAAATCGCCATTTATGCCAACAAGCAAAGTAGAGTGAAGAAGATGGTTAATACTAACAATGGCAATGCATTTTTGAAGTGGTTTTTAGGGTGGATCAAACCCACAAGAGGAAGCATCATCATCTCCACTGTGTAGTATCTTTCCCCCCTATCTCCTATGTATTTTGTGGATCAAGATGGAGGTCTTTGAGAAGGTCAAAATGGAGAGCCAAATGAGGTGCCCTTCTCTGTCACTTGAGGCTTCTTTGCCACTTGAGAGAGAGAGAGGCGCTACAGAGAGAGGGAGTTGATGGAGAGACAAAGGGACCACAAACAGAGAGAGGATTCCCAAGAAAAATTGTCTTCCCCTTTTCTATGAATGTAAATGGATTTTTATAGTCAAAAAGGTAGATTGCAAAGTGGGTAAGTGGGCCCAATGAAAAGATAAGAGAAACATCAAAGTCAAATTAACTTGCTTTTTATGTAAGGGTCGAGCAGGGAAATTGCCTTTCGACCCCTATTGTTTCGTATTTAATTGTTATCTAAGCAATATATTTGGTAAGGGTAGATATTGCTCTTTATGATTATTTTGAGCTTGTTTAGGCCCTCAATCTGACATAGACTTTGACTGGTTGCTTCGTTGATATTTGACTCGATTATTCTTGGCTTTGACCTTTATTCTGGGGTACAACAAATACCCCCTAGGTCTGGAGTTGAGGGTACCGCGAGTTTAGACCTTGTATTTCAAAAGATGCCGGTGAACTGGACTGCGCAACGAGAAACTGTCCTCATCCAGACCTGTATATTGACCGGCCTTGCTGAGAATGTGAGATTTGAATATCTTTGAGGTAACGAACTTGCCTGTTAAGTTCACCAAGCTCGATAAAGGTTAGACCAGCTTAGCAGACCTTCCATTAGGTGCCATCACCTTAAGGTCTCCTAGTCAGCAATGAGTTGACTTCAGTATCAGGTCGTGCAATCTACAGAGGCAGGACTTAAGCTTTAGGTTATCCAATTTTTAGCAAGATGCGATAACCTCAGAAGTCGTCAAAGCCTCCAAATTTGTAGACCAATGATAGACATTCAGATCTATAGAGAGATGGTGCGACCTTTAAGTCCTAGGCCTGTAACTTAGTGACCTAGTATTCAGGTCTACCCTTTGATGTGCTCTTCCGATCTACTTAACCTGCAACAATATGACTTGGCCTTCACGACTAGGTCCTTAGGTTATCGTGTCAGATAGCTATTGGTTAGCCCGATGTGATCCTAAGCTTGCCAAATTAAATGGCTATAGATCAGTGGAAAATAATCGTCAGCTCGCCGGCTCAGGTGGCTGAAGACCAATGGAAAGCGATCATCAGCTCACCAGATCACACGGCTGGAGATCAGCATAACGTGATCATCAGCTAGCCAGATCAGATGGTGGGAAATCAGCATAACTTAATCGTCAGCTCACCACTTGGGCGGTTGGAGATCAGTGTAACTTGATCGTCAGCTTGCAACTGAGGTGGTTGGAGATCAGTGTAACTTGATCACCAGCGTGCCAGCTTGGGTGGCTAGAGATAAGTGTAACTTGATAGTCAGCTCGACAGCTTGGACGGCCAGAGATCAGTGTAACTTGATCGTCAACTCACCAGCTTGGACGGCTGGAGATCAATGTAACTTGATCATCAGCTCGCCAGCTAGGGCGGCTGGAGATCAGTGTAACTTGATCAACAGCTCGCCAGCTTGGTAGGCCGGAGATCAGTGTAACTTGATCAACAGCTCGCCAGCTTGGTAGGCCAGAGATCAGTGTAACTTGATCGTCAGCTCGTCGCAGGAGTGGCTAGAGATCAGTGTAACTTGATCGTCAGCTCGCCAACTCGGGCGGTCAGAGATCAGGTAACTTGATATTGGCTCGCCAGCTTGGGTGGCTGGAGATCAGTGTAACTTGATCCGAAGGTGACCAGCTCGGGCGGCCAGAGATCAGTGTAACTTGATCGTCAGCTCGCCGTTGGAATGGCTGGAGATCAATGTGACTTGATCGTTAGCTCACCACTGGGGTGGTTGGAGATCAGTGTAACTCGATTGTTAGCTCGCCTGCTTGGGCGGCTGGAGATCAGTGTAACTTGATCATTATCTTGTCACTAGGTTGGCTAGAGATCGGTGTAACTTGATCGTTAACTAGCTAGCTTGGGCGACCAGAGATCAGTGTTGAATATTCCTGAAGCTCATCGTGCTAGATGGCTGTAGGTAAACATGAAAATAATCTCTTGACCATCGTATAAAAAGATAGGGCGCACTTTAAGGAATCTCATCTCCAATGTTTATCCGTGAGAGTGTTTCTTCGCCTCTTTCCTCTATTGGGCTCAGAAGTTTTGCTTGCAAAGATTCAGCTGGGGTATTGGCCCGCTTAGAGCACCAGGTTGTGTTTGCCATTTGATCGCTTGGAGGGCATAGTCTTGCTTAGAACATCAACTAGAGCGCTGGCTCGCATGGAGCACGTGCACTCACTTAGAACGTTGGTTGGAGCACTGGCCAGCTTGGGGCGCCAGCTCGCGTATGCTGTTTCTTTGCTTGGAGCTTGTAAGCTTGCTTGGATCGTCAGCTGGAGCGCTGGCCCCCTTGAAGCGCCCACTCGCGTCTACCGTTTGTTCACTTGGAGCTTGTAAGCCCACCTGGAGCGTTGGCTCACTTGGAGCGCTAACTCAATTGTTCCGCTTACTCGCTTTGAACATATAAGTTCACCTTGAGCGTTGGCTAGAGCGTTGGGGATGTTCAGTGGGTCAGACCTCGAGAGCTAAACCTTAGCCTTTACACAGTTCCCTGAGAAACCCTGAAGCCTGGTTTCATAAGGCCTTAAATTTTTCGAGTCTATCTTCATATGTCGAAAGGCCTTCCGGTAGATAATGTTTACAGTGCTGACATTATCCACCAAGGTTTTTTGAATTTTCACTCCCAAACCTGGTATAGTACCGACCAAAATGTCCGTGTAGGGGTGTAACACGCCGTAGGCATCTTTATTGCAGAAGGAGAAAGAGCTGGTTCCAGTGACAGGGGGTCGTGCCATGAGCAAGTGATAGCAATTTTGGGCTTTTCTCACAAGACCTCGTCTCTATCTCTTGAACCCTCCATGTCGTGTTTCCGCAGATAAATACACGGATCTTGGCCAATGTCGGTTCTGTGGGACTTACGCTTTGAGGTCTGCACAGGGACGAGCTTGTCTGTCTGCCCTTGGTGATTTGCTATGCGTTCACTCAGGTACCCCATTTGATTAGCTTCTTGATCTCCTACTTTAGACGCCTGCATTCATCCTATCCGGTTTCAAGGAAAAATAGTTGCTTGCTTATGGGAAATAATTAATGCCCACTGGTACCAAATATTCTATTCTCCTTATCCTTCATATAGTATCATGTGAGCTAATAATTTCACAGTTAGACTTTCTCTTGTAATTGGGTCAGTGCCTTGTCGCTTCCATTGTTCAGTTTTAGCCAAAGGAAGTGCAACATGTTACTTCCTAGGACAAATGAAAAGCTCAGTCCAATGGCACTGGTGGGGTCCACCATTTTCCTCATCTATTTAGATCATAGTTAATTGAATTTTGAGGACGAAATTCTTTGAAAGGGTGTGAGTATTGCAACATCCCAATTTTTATACTTCCACTTCACGTAATATATTGAAAACATGAGGGCCAAATTAAATAGAAACGTAAGATTAAGGGTTAAATTGGAAAAAATTAGCATGAAAATCAAGTTGGCTCTAGAGAATTCTTGTAAGCTTGGACCATTTGGTATAATATTATATATATATATATATATATATATATCATACAAAAAAAACAAAAGACAAAAGAAAAAAAAAAAAAAGAAGAAAGAAAGAGGGCCGAAGCTTTCTGCAAAGTTTTTGAAAAAAAAAAAAGGAAATTTGAAGAATCTTAGGAGGAAGAAGAAGGGCAATCCAAGGAGCAAACTAGTAGGTGTTCTTAGTTCTTAGGCTTTGAATTTATATAAGCTTAAAAATATAGGGTTATGGAAATTTTTATGAACATATAATACTAGCTTATAATTTTATTTAATACATGTTCTAAAGGCATCAAATAGCTATTTGATTATGAAACTTGAGGTTGTTGGTGATATTATAGGAATTTATAGTAGCTATTATAAAGATGAAATTTGATAGAGATGAAAACTTATATGGAGTAAGTAAATTGAAATTTTTATATAAGTTAGTGTTATGGTTTAGAGAGTGACATTATAGTAATGGAAAAATTTGGTGAAGTTAAAATTCAATGAAGGTAATGAATGGTTTAATATTTAAAAGCAAGTGTAAAAAATCTTATTTAAGGATAAGGATTAATGTTTAA
>CAVNYN010205293.1:0-19382 GCA_963692815.1 Nyctanthes arbor-tristis | reverse complement strand
ATTATCTGATTAGCAAATGTTGCATGGAGATAGTAAAGTTACATCAAAATTCGTGTTAATGTATATGAGTAAACATCTCATAAAGTGATCTTTCCTCATTGAACGGTAACACTCTACTCAGCCGTTGAGTTGAAATTCTCCATTATGAGGAAAGCAATATTTATTGGGCAACTAGAAAGTAGATGCCAGATCACAGAATATAATTACAAAAAACATGTTGTGATTAGTAATGATCATATTATTAGTCTCTCTGTGGGCTATAAATGTCTCTTATAACACGGCAAAGGTGTCCTAGTACTCATTCTTCATGCCATAAGCAAACGAGTATATTCAATACATTTTTCTATATATTCTATATATAATTAAATATAAGACGCTTTGTGCTCGAAACTTCTCAATAAAAATTTCCAGCAAGAATTAGAGGATGAGGGTTAGAAGGTCAATATTAACCGAGAGATATTAGGTGTCTCCAAGCCCTCCAGTGCACAAACATTGTGTATATGACACTTTCCCCTTCATTAGTTTTATTTACATAAATATGGTTTCACACGTGGATCAATGAAACTAATGGAGGAGGACACACTGAGTGTCTCTGGATCAAAATTGTTCAGAAGATAGGTCCGTCCTAGTCCCGCACTCTTGAAAATTTTATAGCATTTATTCAATGGATCTATTTGTACATATGGCATATGAAATTTGTATACAAACTCTTGAATCTAGACTCTTTAAATCTGTAATTTCAAAGAAAATTATGTCAAGTATATTTAAGTAAATATATGAGGGTGTTTATAAATTATATTTACCATATATATGTAAATAGATTATTATTTATTTTTGTATAGGTGCCTATAACGTGTACTATGCGCATGTATGTAATTATATATGCGCATGCATGTAACTACATAACCTATATTGGCGCCCTGGATGCTAAAAGTATTCCTTCCCGCACCGTTTTCATTTCTCCATCCAATCCCACCTCATCAATTTGCACTAAGTTTTCATTAATTATTATTAGTTAACTTATATTTTTGCCCCTTCGACAAAGACAGCAAAGAGTGATTTTTTGTTGCCAAAAAAATAACAGAAAAAGAATTATAGTAATGCGTAATTTACACCTAACGTCTCCAACCTTTTAACTTTTAGTAGATCTCATACTCAACATTTATTTCTGATCTCATAGGTCTCTAGCCTTTGAAAAAATCTCTTTCCAAGTCCCACTAACGGTTTTGGTTCATTTTGCCCCTTAAATCCATATAAAATGACTATTTTATCCTCACTTTATCTTTATTTTTCCCTGTGTTTAGTTACAATGAGGGCAAAATGGTCAATGTACAAGGATTTATCAGTCAAAATGGATGAAAACCGTTGGTGGGGACTAGATGAGAGATTGTTTTAAAGATTGGAGACCTATGAGACCAGAAATAAAGGTTAGGTATGAAAACGATTAGAAGTTTAAAGATTGGGAACTTCAAGTCTAAATGTTCCTATAATAATTCTATAGTATTCACGGTTGGATACATTCGAATTTCAATTATTTGCATAATGAACGGTGATCCTTATTTCTCTTTCGCCGCTCACATGAACTAGAGAGCAAGAATAAAAGAATTTCTTTCCGAGAGAAAACTCTGTTTGATTCTTTTGAATCGAACCGAGTTAATCTCATTTCCCTCTTTTCTGTTCTTACTATCGACTTTCGGTCGTCTTTTTGGTTTCTTCTCACGTTAATGCGTCCTTCCTAGAAGAAACCAAATTATTTGAAGGAAGATGGCTGAAATTGATGAATTGAGACAAATATTTGGAATTGCTAATTAGTCATCTGGTTTTTCTTGGAATGATTAAGTGGGCATCTATATAAGATTGAATATTTGGAATTGGAAGGGGGTTAGCGATATCTTTTCTGAAAATCATATTTGAAAGTGGGTCGTTAAATTTTCACCGAATGTGATGAGATGCGTATTGCAATATTATATGCATATATAATATGGGAATTTTAGAATCTGGTATCTGAGATTTCTCCAGAAGAGTGGATTTTCTGGAATCGGGCATTTGAGGTTTGAGTATTTTCTACAACAGGGGGGGTTCAAGGCTGTTTTCAAATGACAAGAAGTGAAATGGATAGCGCCGAGTGTGTATCTTTGTCAGATGGAATTGAAGATGAAGATATCCCCTCCTCAGTTTCTTCTCATCATCCTGTTAAGTACTCCTTAAAGCCTCCCAATGCAATTCTCTCACGAAACGGCCCCACAAGCGTCCACGAATTGCTGGAATGCCCGGTTTGCGCCAACTCTATGTACCCACCAATCCATCAGGTACTCATGTTGGACATTCTCATTTTTTTTTTCCTGTTAGATTATTATGCATTTGATGAGATTTATGTTTAGATCTATGGATGTGAATGCAGGCAGGGTTGGGGGTGATTTAGGGTGGGGAAATTGAATAAAGGTTTGGTGGTGGGATGGTTGAATGATCAGAGTTTGATAAAGAAGGTGAATTGGTATCTTGTTTTGTGTTTTGAGTTCTTACATTTGGATTTCTATAGAATGGGGCTTTTTTTTTTGTTGTTCTTAACCTCTATTATGGAGTTGGGTTTTTATCATGGTTTTCTAGTCCTAGTCATGGACAATCCTGGCATGTATTTGTCAATGTAAATGTAATATTTAAAATATTGCTCAACCGGATGAAAATGAAATTTGATCTATGCATAGAACCTGATGCCATCTGGTTTGGATGGCATTCGACGTTTTCAAGCAAAGAAACCTTCATAATGCATGAAGCATTCAAGTTAGATTTATTAGCTGTATAATGTAATAGATACTGGATGAAATGGTTATAAGAGAGATACATATGTCCTACTTACACTGCTGAAAGTAACAAGTGAATTTATCTTATAAAGATTTGAAAATGAAATACTTTTTAGCTTAACCAATGCTCAAATACTATAGGGCATTTTCATAAGCGTAGAATGAGCAATGGTGGATTGATAATTTTATTTTCTTGTAGTGTCACAATGGTCACACTCTCTGTTCCACCTGTAAGACACGGGTGCATAACCGATGTCCTACATGCAGACAAGAACTCGGAGATATTAGGTGCTTAGCACTAGAAAAGGTAGCCGAGTCACTTGAGCTGCCCTGCAAGTACTTTTCTGTGGGATGTCCTGAAATATTTCCCTATTATAGCAAACTTAAACACGAAGCAGGTTGCAATTTCAGACCATACAATTGTCCATATGCTGGATCAGACTGCTCAACTACTGGTGACATTCCATATCTGGTTGAGCATTTAAGAGATGATCACAAAGTGGACATGCATTCTGGATGTACATTCAATCACCGCTATGTGAAGTCCAACCCCCGTGAAGTAGAAAACGCCACATGGATGCTAACAGTAAGTTTCTACTCATGCTCTTCAATAATACAAACGATTTATGATGTTTGGTTGTTCTTGTTCATATTGTTGGCATGTTGATTTGTGTCTGTCTGAGGTTTTGTTATCCCCCTGCTTATCTTTTGCGCTTCAACAAAATCACTGTTATTTTTTAAAAGTTTGATTAGATAACCTTGTCTCTGCTCTGGTGTTTGTTTCCTTAGGTCTTTAATTGTTTTGGAAAATATTTCTGCCTTCACTTTGAAGCATTCCAGCTCGGCATGGCTCCTGTGTATATGGCATTTGTCCGTTTTATGGGTGATGAAGTTGAGGCACGCAACTACAGCTACAGTTTGGAAGTTGGAGCAAATGGCCGAAAACTCATTTGGGAGGGTACACCTCGTAGCATCCGGGACAGCCACCGAAAGGTCAGGGACAGCCATGATGGTCTTGTAATCCAAAGAAACATGGCACTCTTTTTCTCTTCTGGGGACAGGAAGGAGCTCAAGCTTAGAGTTACCGGGAGAATATGGAAAGAACAAAATAACTCAGATGCTGGGGTCTGTGTGCCAAATATATGATGAAAGAGTTAATTTTGGGATGTCTTATGTCTTAACCAAACGACGCTGTACGTGATGTCCATCCGTGGTAAGATGCCATTAGCATGTTTCATATGAAAAACTAGACGCTAATAACAAAGAGAGAAGCGAAGAGCGTCTTCAATATGGTGTCTAATTTTAACGTTATTGTATACAAGACAGCCACCCTTGTGTTTATGGTTGGATGTTAAATGTATGTGTTTACATGGGCATGCTGAATACTACTCATCTACCTTTTATTGCAAAAGATTAAGCTGAATATCTTGAAGAAGCACCTAGTTTTCTTTTATTGCACTTGCTCTTTTCTCTTCAACATTCATGATTATACTATCATTGTGTGTGACGCTTGACACGTCGAGGCTTCAATCAAAAGTTTTAACCATAAATATAAATATAATCACTAATTATCCACCGATACGATGCATGGAAAGAATACCTGAAAAGAACCAAATTAGTATATGTGATACATTGAAATTTTCTTCACCACATGTTGATAACAACATAAGCATATTTACAACTATATATACAGCGGATCCACTAAATATATCAAACAATATATGAACAAAGATACATCACATATACACCCTAAATGTAATATATAACCTAGAATACTTAGACATCTTCTTCATTGTACTTAAGATCCATCCCCTTTAAACCATTTGTTATCATAAGTGAAAATAGGAATAAAAACACAAAAGTAGAGATCTTTGCAATAGTCACACAACTTTGAAAGCAACAATTCCACAACAATACTATGATAAAATATAAAGGAAATTTATGGTCCATCGCCTTTCCTAGTGAACTCCGCAACTCTTACAATCCATTTGTATATGACAAGTGTCCACCGCCCCCTCACCCAAAAAAAAAAAAAGAAAGAAAATTTAAAGAGGAAAAACCATTTAATAAGGAGCATATGCCTAAAGTGGTGCCTTCTTTGTTGCTGATAAACTCTACTCTGATCCTTGACCGAGTTCTTCATGATTCAAATAAGTGGCTGCCACATATATGTATTTAGATAATCACAAACAAACACTAATCTCTTCCCTCTCAGCATTTGATTTCCATCCAGCCCAAACGTTTCAGTTCATCACAACAATTTATTCAAAATACAATCCACCGGCTGGATGAAATAACAGTGACATTGTTGCACCAGTCAAAAAAGTCCATTACTGAATTTACCTGCCCTAAGCAACTTTACACGGCCACCGGAAAAGAAGATGGTAAAATAAATAACTTGTGCATTTGACCTGGCTAATATGAAACAATGGCCTTTTTATTTCATGTTAAGAGTAGACTTCAAATATTCAAAATTCAGAACAGACTCAGTTATACTATTATGACTTCAAATATAAGCCATCAGCCCAGTATGCAGCATATCAGAATAGACTTCTAATATGCAGAATTCAGATAGACTTGGTTACATTATTACTACTTTAAGAGCTTGTTCTTGGGAGCTTTATCTAAATCAAAAAAATTTATCAAACCAATACCAACCACATATTTCAACCAAAAAAAAAATCACGCTTCCCAATAATCTTTCTTTACAGTCTCACCACATTCTCCTATAAATCTAACTTTTCTTTACATAAATCTCGCAAGAGCAAGCACCAAACATTTAGACTTCATAGCCACACATCCACCAGTATGCAAGAAAGGAGAAATATTCGAACTTCAAATGCATAAAAAGGATCAATCAACATATCATAATAGACTTCAAAATAGACTTCATTGGGTGAAAGCCACGAAGGATTGCCTTAGTGGCTCGTCTACTGCTTCTACTCAGATGGTATCTACCTTATTCCTTTGTGAACAGTTTTCAATTTATATCTTCCCTGTGAAGATGCTTGTATAGACTTAATTGAGAACTTAGAGCATGTTGGCTAAGCTTAAAAAGCTTAGCATACAATATACTTGTTTACCTTGTTCTTTAAATGCAGGACATTTATCCTTGCCGGTGTGTTCCTATTGCATTTCGCAAGTAGGTGTCAAGTGTCAACCCCTACAAGACACAGCAATCCTAGTGCTGTTATCCAAGCAAGCACATTGCATCATTTGATATCGCCTTACTCAAAAGAAACTATACACCAAATAGTATATTAAGGAATAAAAAGAAACTAACTTACAATTTTGTTCTTTATACTCATCAATAGTGCTTTTCAATATGATATCTTGTACTGAACATGCCCGTGTATAAAACTATATATTCTGCACAGAAATCTTATCACAGATGGACGGAGCTTTGAATAATTTCACATTGTCAAATTTGGTGGGTGCCATCTTCTCTTCTTTCATTTTGTTGATTCTTTTTGTTGTTGGACTTTGGAGTCACAGCAAACAAAAAAACAAAGCCCAACAAAAAAAGACAGAATACAAATGTCACTGCAAATTTTAGTTTCATAACATAAATAAACATAAACCAGAACACAGAAATAAATCTGTGCCAGAACACAGAAATAAATCTGTGATTATTTTACTGGCAAATAACAATTACTCTGTGACCGAGATACTGTACAACACATCACACAAACACGAGATTGTCATAAGAATTGATGGTAAACCATAAAACAGAAATAAGTTTACAGCAAGAGCATCATAAATGCTAGATTATCACAAAAATAATTACACAGAAACATTACTGCAAGAGCATCATTTGGAAACGACAAATGAATTTACCTCTAGAAATACAGAGAAATGGGAAGTTTGACTAGCGGAAGGACCTTCAACTCTTATCTGTTTGAGAAACAATAAAGTGCAATGAATCCAATTGACCCAAAACTCCTTCATTTATCCAGTAAACTTCGTGCATTTTTCTCTGGCAACAGCGTTGAAGAAATCCCACATTGGCTTTGTCTGAATTTCTAGCTTTGGAGTTTATGCCACAGTAAGCTTAACACATCAAATGGTTTTTCCGTGTAAATTTTTGGAGTTAGAGGCGAGATTGGCGGAGTCAGGTTTATTGCGTTGAAGAAAACAAAAGGATAGGTAAGTCTTATGATGGTTTTCAATCTATTCTTCATAATTTGTTTGTTCAATTAAACTGTTGATCTTGAAATTGTGTTGGTGTGTTGTGCAGATACATCCGAATGCCTAACAAGTGGGATAAATGAAAAGGATGATCTCTCTTACATGTTTGACAATGACACGACCATTCAAGACATGAGGAGATTTGGCTTCTCTGTCTCAAGTAGCTGGCTTTGGTAGGCGATTAGCCTATTATGTTTTCTAAAAAATATGTCTCCACAATCAAGGCACTATTTTGAAATCTAGATAGAGGTGAGTTCTCAAAATTCAAAGAGAAACAGAATAATATGAACACCTTTGTTTTCTTTTCTTTTTTCTCAGCGTAAGCAAAAAGATATGTTTTCACTGGATTTACCATCTGTTTTGGATGTCAAGAGTATATAACTATTTTCTGCAGAAATGGGAGTTCATAGTCCTCTTTAAAATTCAAATTGAACAAGAAATAGATGACCGCAATCAATCAGGAAAAAGGATCTCAATCTAGAAAACAGTATAAAGTGTAGCCAATGTTAGAATTTTGTCTCCGGGGCAGCCAAATTCTTAGTGGCAGGGTAATGATTATGCGTTCCTTCTTTCTTTTATTTCATATCCAAATGCACATATTTTATGGGTTGGAAAAAGCGGGAGCATGAATAAAGGCTCTGCATGACATTGAAACAGGTAGATTTCTGTTGAAACTTGAAGATTTGTATGGTCTAGAGTTTTTTGTGGTGATGCATAAAAGAGGATGTTCTGTTGTAAGGTGTCTTTTTCGTGGAAATACTGCAGTTAACAGATAAGTTGTATTATATCTAGCATTAACGTGTTCGGTGTGCTTAATTTCTAAGCTATATACTACTCTCAGTTAAGCAAGGATAATTGATAGAGGAACTGTTTTTCGGTGCAGGGATCTTACCAGTAATGATCTCCCGCCAAAAGTATGGCGGGATTATCTGACTATACACACACCATACAGAGGCCCACTATGTGCAGGTTTCGCTAGTAATCTCTCGCGACATGTGCATATGGCGGGACATCATTTGTAGGGATCATACTGTTGAAAATCTTTATGAATATAATGAGTGAACAGTGAAGTACAAGAAAGAAATGCTCACATATAATAAGGGAGATAAAAGGAAGATCTGATTTTAGATCAGCAGGACAGCCTATTCCAGTTCTTCCACGAACATTGTAGACAATTTGGTGGACAAGAGCCAACTAACCTCATGTACTAATTAGAAAAGCAGTCAGAATACGAGTTCAGCATCACCAAACTTTATCAGAGAATGGTTATGTGACCTCAAACTTCACAACTCACAAGTTTAGATCACTTTTATCCATCTTCAGACGTTTTTGTCACGAATAATAATGTAGCTTCTATGACATCCTGCTAAAGAGTATAGCAAACTGTTCGTCAAGAATGTCAACTTTTTCCCTTATTTTTTTTTAAGTCTCTCTCTAAAATTTTCAGTTCATTTACTACTACTATCGGTTGTATGTCACTTGTGACAAACTATGGAAATATCATTTCAACTAGGGATGGCAACAAGTCACGCCTGGGGCGGGATCGCATCCTCCCCCACCCAATCCAACCCAACCCAAGAATCAATTTTTATGACCTAACCTGCAACCCACCAATTTCGGGCCAGGTTGAGGGTGGTTGGGGTCGATCCTAATGTAACCCATGACCCGATTTGCCTCGAATTGGCCCAACTGCCCTGACCTGCCAATCCATGGGAGAAAAAATTTTGCCCCGTTCAAGTCGTGGCTCTACGGATTTTCAGTGAGGTCAGTTTAAATTGACATCCCTACTTTCGAAGAGCTCCGTGTTAAAATAGAATTTGGTGATTACTTTGAATGCTGAAAGGGATCTTTACATGTAATTGCTTCAAATGGACTACTTTGAGATATCTAAAGAATTCATGATGCATTGAAAGTTTATACAACTAGAGTAATTATAGGGGTACATATTTATCTGACATGAATAACTGACATGGGTTAATTGGCAAACATAGATTGGTTGTTTATATATAAGTGATCGACTTAACGGGCTACAATCATCCAACACATGACTAAAAATTAATCATATCATTTTTTCATGTCAAATAAACATGTCTCTCTAGAATTATTGACACAACTATAGAAATATATCCCTAAATATATTTACATGATTCCAATGTACTTCGCAAACATTGAAAACAAAAAGCTACATGTTAACAAACTAACAACTTCGATAGGAAATTTGAATAAAAATCACCGGAAATGAAGCAATTATAATGTTTAAACTCTCCAATTGTACTTTCTGGGATTCATCAAAATACTAGAAAATGAAAATGAGACAACACACCACTTTGTTTAATCTCCTGTGTCTAGAATATCTACAGCCACACAGAACTGATCAAGTTTGATACTGATGTGAAAAATAGGTGGAGAATGTGAATTTTTTTTTCCTTCACTCTTCTTTTTTGAGCATGTGCATTAAGCATCCTCTTTTGTTATGTCCTGATAATGATGAGAATGCGATACAGCAATGGATATGATGATCATTGACTATGGTAATGGAATGAAATAAAAGTAAAGAAGCTACCTACATATGAATCGAAAAAAGTAAACATGCTACATGTATGAAATGAAATAAAAGTAAACACGCTACCAACAAGTTCTTGTAGCAAGATGAATCAAAAAATAGATTTCATTTCAAATTGTTCCGCATCAGGAAGTTAAGAGAAGAAATTAGCACTAGATGATCTCCACTAGATGTCATCAATCTTCACATAATCCACCATTTTCTTGGGAAACATAGAAATAAGTAAATGACTTGCCCTGAAGTTAATTGATAATTACACAGAACTTCGAGTCAAGTAGCGCCCAATGGAAATCATACTCAAATACTTCCAAAAAGGATGACGGTCTCCAACAATTTTATGCAGTTACCTGCTTATCAGTTTCAACATCCTGTTCAGCTTCCACTGCTTGTTCAGCCACATTTCCATCAGCAGATGTTATCTCTCCAGAGATTTCCTCGGAACTCTCTTCTTGCCCAGCTAGTTCATCTCCGTTCACAGAGGTAGACAAGGTCTCAGCATCACCTGAGGTGGCGACAAGGGGCTCCTCCTCTAACTTATCAATTTCTGAATCCTTCTTCCGCAGTTTAGGAGGTATCAAAGAACGAATATCAATTTTGATTCTGGCCTTAGCTTCCGCTTCTTGAGCTGCCTTAGCTGCAGCCTCAGCCTTCTCCCTTTCTATATCTTCCTGAAGTTTTGTCAACTCCTCTTCCCTCCCATCCTTCCTCAACCTTTCGCGAAGATACTCTTGCAGATCATCAGTGAAATCATTTGGCTCCTCCCTTAACATCCTAGCCACAATCTTAAGCACATCTTCCTGCCTCCCAACATCAAATAATGCATTCATGATAAACTTGTATGTCTCATCATTCATCCTAAGCTTTGGTACCATCATATCAAAGATTGACTTTGCCTCCTCAACCTTCCCAACCTTAACCAATCCCTCAACAGCCCTAGTGTAAACCTCCATGTTTGGTCTCAGCTTTGACTCAACCATTGCTTTAAAATAGTGAGCTGCATCATCTGGTCTATTCTCCTTAAAGCAAGTATCCATTAACACAGCAAAAGTATACTCATCTGGCCTCACTTTCTTATCACTCATCCCCTTAAACAACTCCTCCGCCTCACCCAACATCCCATTGCTACACAATTGATCAATCAGCACATTGTATGACAGAGTATCTGGATTGCACCTTTTCTCTCCCATACTATTGAAAACCTCAATGGCTCTGTCAAACCTCTTGTCTGCACAATATCCATCCACAATCACATTATAACTCCCCAAATCCACAGTCAATTTCCTTGGGGGATTATGCTCATTTTTCATCCTATCAAATAATTCCACAGCCAAATCGGATTTCCCATTGTTGGTCAACGCCTCTAAGACATAATCATAGGCCATCACACTCATTTTAACAGGCGAACCTTCACCAGTAGCCTTGTCATAACACTCCATGGCTTCCTTTTCCATTCCTTTCAAGAAATATCCTTTCATCAAATTCCCATATATCACCCCCTCCAAAATTTCTTCTTGGCCCAACTTATCCTTCAATTCCTCGTACAGTTGAAGAATCCCATCAGGGTTCGAATTCCTAGCTAATCCCAACATTAAGTATGAATAGACAGTGGGGTCGGCTTTGTAGCCCTTGGCGGCCATGTCCTCTTTAATCTCAAATGCTTTTTCGACTTGCTGATTGTCCACAAGGCCTTTGACGACAATGCGATAAGTTGTGGGAGACGGGTTGAAGGGTGCATCATTGATAAGCCGCTTGTAGTGTTCCAAAGCAAGTTCCGTTTTCCGACAATCGAGATAGGTAGTCAAGAGGAGATTATGCGTCACAACATTGGCTGCGATACCTGCCTGAGTGATAAACCGGTGAAGAGACAAAAGTTCGGCGTACTTCCCCTGCCGAAGTTGCGCAGCCATTATGGCGTTGCACGTGTAGATAGTCGGGCGGCAATTAGAGTAAATCGAATGGCGAGTGTAGAGTGCAGCCTCTTCGAGATCATTCTCGCGGATGAGCTTCAGAATCCGATTATGGAGGTTTAGCCGATTGCCGGAGAGGGCAGATACAGGTTCGGGAAGTTTCGGTACATTTGGATTTTGCGGGGCGGCGTTTGGAGAAGGGCGTTGTTGTTGCTGCTGCTGCTGGCGAAGGGATGACAGAGGCGGCTCAATACGGAGGCGGCGCTTCCGCTTACGGCGTTCGGCGGCTGCCTCTTCCGGGGTGGCGAAGGAGAAGAAACGAATGCAGAGGGCGGCTGGCGGAGGCCCATGAGATCGGAAGCGGTAGGGTTTTGCTAGGGTTTTACTAATTTGGGTGAAAACAGAGAGCTTCGAGAAGGCCATTTTCTCCGTGTGAGATGCGGAGTACGGAATGAGGGTTTAAACTCCAGAGGTTTTACAATTAAGAGAAATTGGTACAAATGGTCTCTGATCTTTGTCTTCTATGTTCATTCGGTTCTCGACCTTTATTCTGTGTCCAAGTAGTCTCCTGTCTTTGCTTTTCGTATTAAAATGAACTTCTTTTAACGGATTCTGTTAGTGTTTACCAGACAACTACTCCCTCTGTAAGATAGTCCACTACTTATTTTCCCACAAATTAAGACAGGATCTTTAATATTGTTGAAATATTAAATTATACTTGTATTTTTTCATATATATACTAATACACATATCTCATTAACTGTTTTAAAATATTTTCAATACATAAGTACTTAATATAGAGTAATAATACATACATTTTTTTAAAAGAAGTAATAACAAATATATTAATTATTGGCATCTATGAAAATGAAAAATTAAAAGCATGCTCAATATAGTAAGGTGACTATTTTTTTTCAACAAACAAAAATAGTACACTCGATTATCTTTGTGGAACGGGTGGAGTATTAAAGTCCATCGGTGTCGAATGTCAACCTTCTTAGATTATGTTGGGGGTAAACTTGACAAATCACTACCTTTTTCTTCCTTTTACTTATTCACAAGGGTATTTATAACAGCGTTCATAGAACAATCTAAATATATGACAAAAAAATGAATATATTTCTATATTTACACTACATGATATGTACATGTATATAGATCAGATATCATTTGAATGGATTCAATTTTATGCCCAACTCAAAGAAGGACCATAAAATACTATACTTTGGGGAAGATTTTTTAATGGTTTTGGCAATTATTTGTATTTTACAACTATGATAAAACTAGAGTACAATTAAAAGTGAAAACAAACAAAATCGTGAGAAAATTAGAATATAAAAGAGAAGAAAAAATTTGGAATCGTAAGAGTTGGCATTTGTGGAATAAATTTGGAGGAGATTAGCCCCAATGGTTTGTGATAAATTAATTGTCTGAATGTAAATTATTGTCGTCCTTGTGGGTCAGTGTTATCGACCACTATATATGACTGTAAATTATTGTGTTCAGTGACGTAAGCAGTGACATCACTCTCTGTAATTGTATCTTCACTCCTTCACCTATAAAAAGAGTGTCATTGTATCTCTAAAAGCAGAGTTCTTCGACCGGTCGCTAACCATAATAAAATAAGCCTTTCTTAGAATTTTTGTTATAAAAATGATCATTTAAGCACGAAGACAAAAGGTTGGGAATTAGTTGGCCTTAAAATAAAGGATGGGGACTAATTGAGCATAAAAGACAAAGGCTAGGAAGCACTACTGAAATTTCCTGAAAGGAAAAAGCTCAGGTGATTGGTCTCTACTCAATCCGTCAAAATAGAACCTTTTGAGCGTGAAAAATAAAAGAAAGGTTGACTAGTTGGATACAAAATAAAGGTCGGGGACCTACCAAGTAAAGAAGGCAAAGGTTAGGGACCATTTGCCCCTTACCCTAAATATAACAATTTCTTCGATTTAAAATTTAGGCTAAAGTTATTAGGTATTTAACAAATATTTTTTTCCATTATTATTATCATCATCATCATCTTGGCAAGTGCATCTATTACAATACAATTTTTCATTATAATTATTGCTCATTGGAATTATATGGTACAATCAATCGGTGAATAATCAAATAAACCAACCCTCAAAAGTTGGTCAAAGTCATACAAACTCATCATATAATAATGCGTCACGTTGAAAGGTTTTTAACAATGAATATTACTCTTGATTGTTTAGATATATAATCTGTAGTGATTTCAACCTTATGCAAATTCTTTCTCGTCGAGCTCATGCAAAACTACAACCTTCATGTACGTAGCAACAAAGACAATACTCTCAAAGACTGAAACTATTTTAATGAAAACAAGATTGTAAAGTATGACAATTTTGAAATTTTATACTTTCATATTGGTCTTCTCGTGCCCTGTATCCTTGACCATAGTTAATAATAATTGGCATGTTTGGTCTTCTCGTGCTCTGTATCCTTGACCATAGTTAATAATAATTGGCATGTTTAGGGATGACAGAAAAATTCGATCCGCACCAGACCTGACATATACCCACTCTGTTGGAGAAAAAATTTCTCAATCCGTAGATCGGTGGAGCGGATTGTGATAGAATTTGCAATCCGCCAAAAGATCGCAGATATCGATCCACTCCACTTAAACAAGAAAAAGTGTTTTAACTTTTAAACTTTCAGAAATCGCCAAGAACAACAATCAGCACCCACTATTAAACTATGATTTAACTTAGTTGATACTTGATATTGTTTAACTTTATTTTATTGTTACTATATATTATAGTATAATGTATGATGTTACCAAAAAAAAAAAGTATAGTAGATCGTATCTTGATCTGCTCCGTTCATGATCTGCTCCAATCCGCTCTGATCCAAAATTCGTGGATCATGGTGTTTTAAATTTTTCATGGAACAAAATAGGTTGGCGGCGATCTACCCCGATCCCGTCCATTATCATCTCTAGATGTTCCAGCTTGTATGTTATTTTCTTCCCAATACCCAATTTTCTCATGTATAGTCTAGTGGCATCCCAACTAGTTTCTTACATACTTGATCAATGATTCAAATCCTAGGAATGGCAATGGAGCAGGTTCGTGGCGAATATGCCTTCCCCCGCCCGCCGTCCTGTTAAGGAAAACCCCACCCCGTACCCGATTGAATCGGGGTACGGGCAGGGAAGATTTGGGGTAAGTACAAGAAAAATACCAGTTGCCCGCCCATTAAGAAATTCCTAAAAAAAATTAGAAACTATATGAAAAAACCATCTAAATTATCATACATCATGCCTAAATTGGTTTAACCTTTTTTTTAAAGACACTAAATAAGTTTGTCTTGAATTAGTCTTTGTTATTTTAAAGAAACTTAAATTTTAAATCAGTACAAAATTTGCTAAAAATTTAATAAAAAGAAAGTCGGACAAAACAATTATGAGTGCCAGTGTTTGAATCCTCAACCCCTCACTAGCTCTTTTTCAATATCTAATTTGTTTATAATTAAAAAAAAAATCAGGCATCGGGTGAGAATAGGTCAGGGCAGCCACTACGCATCATCCCCGACCCAATAAGAGTTCGAGGCGAAGAATTTCACCCTACATCCATCCCAATAGTTAACATGGCAAGTCCTGGCGAATGTCAAGTAATGGATATAAAATTGGCATTCTTATAAAATCCCCACCCCTGTAATCACCCTTCTAATATTATTTAAAAAAAAAAAGAAAAATAAAAACAAAAAGGATGCTAACAACAACAATTTTCTCATCAGTTCCCAATTTTTTTTTTTTTTTTTACAGTCAACCTAGCCGGTTTCCCCTTGGTCCAATCGGATTTTCCAAACCTTTTAACTTTTAGTTGAAAGAACGATATTTATTTGACAAAATATTATAAAAAATAAACAAAAAGAAACCGATCAAGAAGAAAAGAGAACGTCTCAAACATTTCGGCATCTATGGGCTTGTCAAAATAGCATTTGCCGTGATTCAAGTTGTTTTACAGTGGAGGTGAAAACCAGAGCCGAAATCAAGCTAACTATAAAATCTCGTACAGAGGCATCGGTCCAACCTGCAACTAGAATACAAAAAGTGAAAGTGCTTCGACCATGATTCGATAAGGGCTCAAATTTTGTATACTGGGGTGATCCCTAGCAAATGAAAGCATTTCCTCATGACAACTGCTGTTGCCTCACACAACAAGAGCCGACTCGTCTCCTCTGATGAGCCAACAACCTGCATTTTATTACATTTCAAATGGGGTTAGAAATTCAAGTACACACACACACACACACAAAAATCCACGATATATTATTCTTCCATTATCACCAAAGGTACTCAAGCTCAAGCCTTAAAAGTCTAACATTTATATAAGCACCAAAATGCAGCACACCATACATGGTTGGGAGTTTTATTAGTCTCATCAACTTCTAGTCAAGTTCCCTTCAGATTAGGAGTGTATACTGATATTAGCTTATGGCTGCGCCAGCTTGGCCTGCCCTTTCAAGGCCTCACCAACTAGAATACTTGGAGGACTAGGTCCAATCAATTCATTAGTATTCACATTACACGGGCTACCCTTGCTGCTTGGTTCATTTTTACACCTCCACTCGTGAAACCACGAAAGAGGTGATGGAATGCATGCCTTAATCACAGCCTCGTAATTAATTAAAGTCTAAAAATCAAGAACACAGCTAAAAAGGACATTGCACTCAGAAAGAGGATGCTTCAACTCATGACATGCATAAACCATTTAGTAGGATATAATAATTCCCAAAAACAAGGGGAAAAAATGAAAAGAAAAGAAATTGTGTTCCACATCGCAATAACTCATCTCAGATCAACAATGCGCAATCTCATCATTGACTTCCTGAACTTAGTTTAGTGATCCTACATTTTTCCCCCTCCGTAAAGGTTTAATCATCAATATTTTTTTTGATATTACAAAGGGGATTGTAGGGGTGGAGAATCGAACCCTTGACCAAGGGTTTTAAGAACCTAACTAGTGATCCTACTTAAATCTACTTTGTTACAATACACAGACAAATAGTTTAGGCCAGCAAGCAACCGCCAAATCACCGTTACAAAATGGAAAAAGGCTTTGAGTATTTTCTTGAATTATTGGTTCAGTATAAAGTTATGCGGCATACCTGGCAGTTAGTATAGAATCTTGTGAAGTCCTCCGACAAATTGTATAAATATTCACACACGACATTGGGCAAAAGATTGGTGCATGCCTCTTCAACAATCTGCAAATGGTGGAAGGAAAGCAAAATGCGAGAAGAAAACAATGAAGAAAAATAAGAGAACGCAAAGAATCCAAGGAATTTAAAACATGCATAGACACTGATATATCTCCTCTAAATATTATTACCTCTGCAAACTGGAGCAAATGAAGTCCTAAGACACGTTCATCTGGATGATCCAATGATAATGTTCCAACCTATAAGAAAAATAAATAACAATTGTAAAACTAAAAGAAATTTGGATTTTACCATGTTCAGCTAAGCTTAAAAAGTTTACTTAATAAGTTCTAAATAATTAACTTTAGTGTCGTGTTGAAGAATAAAAAATAGAAAATACATTTCTTATTCATTTTGATAGTAAAGCTTTCCAGAATATCCTTTCCTTTTTTTTTTTTTCTTTTTTTCCTTTTTTCTTTTTTAACTTTAAATTTACAAGAAATGTGTCATTCAAACATTTCAGGAACAAAAAGCTACTTTTTTTCAATTGATTTAACCAACAATCTTTCTTCACGGAAGAGAAGGTTATCTTCAAAAATTTGTTGAACTGTGAATAAAATAACAACGCAATAATGAGGGATCGAAGTCACACTCAAATTAGATTTCAACTCCTTTCTAGTATAATGGCTCAAATGATACAAAAGTACTCTATGAATAATAGTCTGCAGGTAAGTACGACTATCACCTCCACCCGAGTTTTAAGTGATCTACTTGTACAAGAGAAAATTGGAATATGAATTCTTATTGGCAAAATACCTATTAGCTTGATTTACGGTTCGAAAAAGTACATATTCAGACCTAAATGAACCAATACTTGTAGTGATTTTGCCACAGTCATTGACTGTGTAAGGAGAAAATATTAAGATTGTGCAATAACATTAGAGGCCTCTAATTCTTATACTTACATCTTCATTCATGATAAAGACCATTAACTACGATAAGCCTCAAGATAAGTTGAAATCATTAAATTATATAACACATTAAGATATGGAAGTAGGAGTTCTATCTAATGTTCACAAAAGCTTCAAGGAATACATCGTACCTTTTTCAATTCCCCTATGTCTTTACCCGATTTCCTTATAATCGAGCATATTCGAGCATGTGCATACAGCAGGTAGACAGCAGTATTTCCCTGCTCATAAAAGAATAAGGCAATTAGGTGGAAATTGAAAAATCAGATATACAATTCTAATTGTTAGTACTGGTAGGCATTACATATAAGGCTCAGTTGCAGAAGATAATAGAGAGCAACTAATGAAAGCAAAAGGATAGGTGCAGTTAAGGAAGAATAAGTAATCAGGGAAAAATACTTGTTAAAGCCAGGGAATGCCTCATCGGATTGATGTGATAACACAAAGTGCCTGTTTGGGATAGATTATGTGGAAGCAATGAGCCGTCGATAAAAAGTGGGTCATGGATCTCCTATGTAATTTGTGCTTAAATTTATCCAGATCATAATCTCGCTCAAACAAAAAAATAAGGCTTTTCCAATTAAAACATAGAGAGAGAGAGAGAGAAGAGAGAGAGAGAGAGACTGATCCCTTATCCATTGCATATTTTGCTCGCATTAGATAGTTTATCAAAACATGGAACCCACCTTGTCATTTAGCATCTGATCAAAATTGAATGTGTAATTGGTAGTTCGGTTATTCTTCAAGTCAGCATATCTGTACAATATCAGACAAAAATATATAAGTACAGACGCCTGCAGAATGTAAGTAAACAAATATGAGCATGGTACCTGTTAAAAGTGATATCGACATGCTTAAATGCCCTATGTTTTACTGGAACCTCTATCTATATTTATATCTATAAACAAAGAGATAAATTGTTGGTCCTTCGACTAAGCTAGTCTTCCATGAAAAACTAACTTTTGCTGCATGGATGTTTAGATATGGTAGGTTTCCTTAAATTTTCTTGAACAGGTAATAAACACATCAAAAATAATTCCAGATCCGGACCAAAATAAGGTATGTTTCTGCAAATATTATTCATTTAGAGAGAATAATAATCAAGAAAAATCATCCCCAAAGGAAGAGAAAAAAAAAAAAAAAGAAAAACCTACTTAACAGCACCATATCCAACTGCTTCTGCAGTATTATCAAGCTCCTCCTCGATCTCACTCTTCAGCCTTGCCTGGCCATAAAATTAAAAACAGACATGACGTTCAGAGCAAGATATTGATGTCGGGCAATATCAGCCTGCTATAATAATGTAACATGACTAGATGATGATAAATTTAATTTCTCAATTGATAGGGTGCAGACAATAATGCAGATCGATTTTCCTCAAGAAATTATTATCTTGCCTCTTTCAATTAGAGCTGTTTTGCATCGGCTTTTGGCTTCATCGAGTAAATCGACCAATTTGACAGTTTCAGTACTGCGAGTCCGAAACCGTTTTCCATCATCTCCTAAAACAAGCCCGAATCCTACATGGCTAGCTTTGGGATAGTTGTCACCTTCAGCTGGAAGCCAACCAGCTCGTTTGGCAGCCTGAAAGAAAATTGAAATAAGACATAATTGGACTTGAAACATTAATAGAACCATATGCACATCTAAAAGGTGTTAAAAGGATTGATGCCATGTAATCATGCATTTAAGGTAACATGTCAAAACTTACAGTAAAAACCATTTCAAAATGCTCCCGCTGGCCAACATCAGTTACATAGATAATCCATTCTGCCTTCTCTTCATTAAG